>CANSNZ010001251.1:40000-120806 GCA_947646795.1 Beta lomatogona | reverse complement strand
TGTGCCTCGAATTATTACACTTCATCGATGTACCAAATTCAGCAAATTTTCAAATTTCTTCCTTGTTCCAAGTGATGGAACTTGAGCAGTGGAGAGTCATGAAGTGTAGGTGACTAGGCAAAATTTGCATTTGAAGTTCATGCTTCATTTTTTCCCATGTACGATCTTACTACACTTTCTCGCTCTTGTTAGCGCTTTAAGTTCTCCCACCAGGATGCATGCTTTTAAACTTAATAGCAACCAACTAACCTTGCATCATCCCAAATGTCTGAAATCAAAGACGCATTCCACGTCATGGAGTTCATTCGATGAACTCATCTCTGGTCGAAATACCTCCTTCAATATCTCGAATTTCAATTTTTATTCCAAATTCTTTCTCACGGTGTCGTTGATGATGACTTCATCGGGCCAGTAGAGGATACCGATGATTCATCATCGTACCGGGTGAATGATTTAACTCCTTTCATCTTTAATTACATCTAATAATTGTTCGACATCGATCGACGAGAATGACCTTTTCGCCTCTCGTAACGTTCTAGACGATGTTGAAGTCTTTGAATTTCACAATGCATATCACCTATAATAGTGTCGTGAACAAGATATGGTTGATGATGACCTCCGCGATGTGTTCTTAGCGGCATTTTAGCCGATAATATACTTCTCTCTCTCTTCTTCTTTTTTCCTTTTTTAGGTTTTTTTAATCTAACCATGCCTCGCTTATTTTTTCATTTTCAATTGTGATAGCAGCGTGACAATGAAGCTTAAGTTCCACGAAATGACATGACTCACATGGATTCCGAGGATTGATAATGAGCAAGCTAGAAAGTTAGTGTCAAAAAGTCACTATACAAGAAATTCGGGAGAGCGTTATTCCAAATGCGTGGGTTTAAAAGCACCTAGTCAGGATGGGATTCCAGCCTATTTTCTATCAGAAATTCTAGAAAGAGGTAGGGAATGATGTAAATGCTGCAATACTCCATTTTTTTTTTTTTCCGAGAAAGGATATCTGTTGAAAGAATGGAATCAAACTCTTATATGTTTAATCCCTAAGGTAGAAAATCCGGAGGAAGTGGGACAATTTAGACCAATAAGTCTTTGCAATGTGGTATATAAAATAATTTCCAAGGCAATCACAAATAGGCCGATGGACCTATTTTAAAGTCTCCGGTATCTCCATATCAGAATGCGTTTGTTCCGGGGAGATTAATGTCGGATAATTGCATAATTGCACATGAACTTATGACGAATTTGAAGCATATGAGAAAAGGGAATTTTTTTCAAGCAACTCTTAAGATCGACATGTTTAAGGCGTACGATAAGGTAAATTGGAGCTTCTTGGAATGGTTGCTAGATAAGATGGAGTACCTCCATTATGCGGACATTGGATTATGCAATGTGTGACTATGGTCTCCTATTCAATTATTATTAATGGAGAGCAAACTAGAGATTTAAACCAAAATGTGGGTTAAGGCAAGGGGATCCTTTATCCCCTTATTTATTTATTTTGGTCATGGATGTTTTTTTCCGAATGATTTCTAATGCGTAGATGGATGGAATGATTCAAGGGATAAAGATAGCTCGAAGGGCTCCGTCAATCTCACATCTATTTTTTACGGATGACTCATTGTTGTTCTTCGTAGCTAAGCCTCGGCTTCCTGTAGAAGTTAAAAAATTAATCTCTAAGTTTAGCCGGATGTCGGGTGAAGTTATTAATTATAGTAAGTCGTTGGTAATAAGTTTAGTCCCAACACCCGAGTAGTTTTAAGAGGTATATGAGAAGCTTGTTGGGAATGGCTTCCTGAAAGGTTGGGAAAGTATTTGGGATGCAATGTTGAAGTGGATGGGCGTAGTTCGATAAACTATATATCCGTGATTGATAAAGTCAAAAGAGGGTGGCAAGTTGGAAACATATGGCTCTTTCTCATACTGGTCGATTAATGTTGATTAATAGTATTTTGTATCACCGTGTCAATATATTCTTGGTGTATTTATGCTTCCGAAAAAGTTTCAAATAAGCTGAATGGGCTATTTGCGAGTTTTTATGGAGAAATAAGAAGGGAATCCATTCTATTCATTGGAAAAGGAAGGAAGTGATAGAAAGACCGAAATGTTTAGGAGGGCTTGGAATCCGAATGTTAATGTGTTCAATCAGGCAATGTTAGTAAAACAAGCGTTCAGAATTCATAATAATCTGGATTTCCTGGTATCGAGAGTATTTTTTTCTAAGTATCAAGACTCACCTGTGACATTGGGTATGAAAGATAAAAAGATGGTGGGTGCGTCATGGGGTTGTAAAGGGCTAATTCGATCGATTCAACAGGGGAAATCCAAGCATAGCGAAGGTAATTGGAAATGGAGTGGGTATGGATATTTTGAGGGATAGGGCGTGTGGGAAAATGGTTGAGGTAAAGAGAGGAATTAATTTAGAGGAAAGTTGAATTAAAAGGGTGTTTAATATACAGGGAAGAGGGAAGATGGAATACTCAACAAATTTGGAGTTTATTCAGAAAGGAATCAGTGCACGGAATTATAGCCACAAATATTCCATTGAATAAAATGGATGATGTATATGTATGGATGGAAGATAAATGTGGGCAACCAAGTGTTAAGAATGTGTATGCAATGTTGATTAGAGAAAGAATGGGATTGGATCAAGAGAGAACAATATGGTTACTTTTGAAAAAAGTTATGGGGAATGAGGTTAAGTCCGAAGAGGAAATTTTTAATATGGAGAATTATTAACCATGCAATTGCAGTGTCAAACAACTTGAGAAAACGTAACATCCTTGTTAAGAAAGAATGTTGTTTATGTGGTAAAGAAACGGAAACGAGAGGAGCATCCGTTAAGAGATTGTGAGATAACTTCAAGAATCCGGATGGCTTCGTCACTAGGAATAAGGGTGCATATGGTGAAAAATCTTAATATAAAAGCATGGATTGTAAATTTCTTAAGGCTTTTATGGAAAAAGGATGGAAATGAGAGTGAGAGAGCGAGATTGTTTGTCATTACGATATGGGCAATTTGGATGCATAGAAATGATGTGATATTTAGAAGCCATACAATTAACCCCATGGAAATTATTAACATAATTTTCAGAATAGAAAGAGATGAAGAATTCGAGATCAAGGCACTTAAAGACAAATGAGAAAAGAGAAAAGGATGGAATGGATAGAAGGGAGGAAAATGAAGAGCAGGGGGATAAATGAAGAGCGGGAGGGAGAGGAAAATGAATGCATACTTATAGTGGATGGGGCTTGGAAAAAGATAAAAAGGGATTGCTAAACCGGGAATTGGATGGGTCGGTTCTAAGGATGGTCAACGAGTTTTTTAAAGGAAGTGCTAAACTTTATGCATGTTCAGCTGCTCAGCGAGAAGGTTACGCATGTTTATATGGAGTAAGGGAAGCAATTGGGAAAGGGCATACAAAAGTCGGGATAAAAAACGGATTCAAAGATCTTAGAGCCGAGGGTGGAATATGATTCATCTAGGCTATGAATTGTATAGTATTATGCAGTATATAATGGATATTAGTAGAAATTTGGAGTCTATTAGTATTATGAAGGTTAGTAGAGTTATGGTTAAGGAAGCTCATGACTTAGCTTGTGAAAGCTAGCTAGCAGGGAGATGTTTATTAGTTTTTGTTGTTCTTTTTTTTTTCCTTTTATTTTTTCTCTCTCGCTTGTTAGTTCTTGTTGTCAAAAAAAAAAAAAAAAAAAATAGAACTAGTGTACTAGGATTTTTAGGACATCCACTACTAAAGACTACGGTAACAAGTGTGCTAACTTAGAAACATGTAATCTGCAAACAAGTGAGCAATTCTTATTTTTTTTGTGCACTACTATAAAATAAAGCAAAATACAATAACTACTATCCGACTTCTACTAATGGCTTCTAGGAAAAGATAAAAAAAGGGAGTAAGGTGACTCACTACACCTCAACCACGTCGAAGGTATGAAATACATATAGACAATACAATACCTTTTTTTTTTTTGGTAGATAAGAAAGAATTATATATCACCAAAAAAAAACCCAACATTTACAACCTAGATTTTTGTTCCTTAACAAACTAAGGAAACAAAAAACCCAACTACAACAGACCAACCAAGGTCTATACATACAGCAAAAAGCAATCGGAGTTGCTCGATCCACCTTCTATCTACACTACGCAATTCTTTGGTATACAAACAAGAATTCTATGCTTAACTATGAACTTTATATGATCTATACATTAATTAACATTCTCGAACTTTAAACTCCCAAAAAGCTTCATTCCTCACTCTCCATATCGATAAGTAGCGGCGGCTATCACAAAGACATAAAACTTGTTTCCTTGTCTTTGAACCCTTGTATGATCTATATGTCCATATAATCCACCGAATGAGGGAACGAGGTCTTGTATCAATGCCAATCCATCTAAGCAAGGCTTGTAAGATTTGCTTACTATAATGACAGGTTATAAAAGAGATGGGCATGAGTCTCCTCATCTTGGTCACAAATGCAACATCTATTATCATTGCTAACTTCATATCCGTACTGACTTCTCCTTCGTTCTCAATCTATTCCGAATGATAAGCCATAGAATGAACTTATGTTTGGGCGGACCTATTCCGCTCCAAACACCAGCAGCCCATGAAACATTTGTAGTTCCCTGCAGTCATCAACATATATACCTTCTTGGACGGTTTATACGAGTTGTTGTCCTATGTATGGATGTGAACTTGTTTAAGCTCTTCTTTCACTTTGCATAAGTATTTGACCACCCAACTAGCTCGTGGTGGAGCTTGAAAGTCCCACCAACTCGCCCTTTGATGTATACTTCATGCAACCATTTCACCCACAAATCATTTTTATTTATACCAACATGCCAAATTATTTTACCCACAATGACTTTGTTCCGGATAGTAATGTTCCTAAACCCCAAACCTCCTTGCTTCTTTGACCTACAAACTTGTTCCCATTTCATATATCCTGCTTTATCATCATTTGCTCTTGCCACTCCAAAGGTACATTCTACAAACGTTATTAACTTGTTTCAAAACCGCAGCGGGGAGTAGAAAAATTTGGGACCAATAGCAATGTATACTCATGAGGACTGATTGCACCAACCGAGCCCTTCCCCAGCAAAGGAGAGGTGCCTACTACTCCACATGTGTATTTTTGCAACCATTTTGTCAATCGGAATTTCACAATCTGCTATTTTTAACTTCTTGGTTTGGATTGGCACTCCTAAATATCCGAAAGGGAGCTTTTCAATTAGAAACCCGAAAACTGTATGATACGGTAGAATCCTCCTCTTTCATCCCGGAGCGATGACAATGCTGATTTTGAATTGTTAGCAGTAAGGCCGGAGGTCTCGAGAGAATAGTTTGAGTCCTTGAAGCAAGAGATAGGCAGACATAACATCACCTTTGCTGAAAAGTAAGAGATCATTAGCAAAGCAAAGATGATTGAGCTTCAAATGATCACAACCCTTGAAAAACTTGAACAGCTCCATATCTCCAATATAAGCTAAAATTCTGGATAAGTAATCCATACAAATCACAAAGAGGAGGGGAGACATTGGATCTCCCTGCCTCAAGCCTCTTTTGCTTGAAAAAACCCTTTAGTACCCCATTCAACATCAAGGTAAACCTAGGAGTTGTAATGCACTCCATAACACATATTATAAAATGGCTAGGAAAACTCAAACTAGTCAAAATTTCCTCCATGAACTTCCACTCAACCGAGGTCATACGCCTTCCGCAAGTCTATTTTCATGAGCACTCCAGGCACCCGATTATGTGCATTGAAATTTTTTACCAAATCCTGGCAAATAAGAATGTTGCTGATGATATTCCTCCCTGAAATGAAAGCACCTTGATTTGGAGCCACCGGATCGGGAAGAATCTTTGCCTAATCTAGTACAAATTAGCTTAGTAATTGTTTTATAGATAATTAAACAGCAAGCTATGGGTCCGTAGTCTCCAACGGTAGCAGGGCATTTCATTTTAGGCACTAAGGTGATGGTTGTGACATTTAACTCAGCCAACATTTTCCCATGGGCAAAAAAATCTTTAATTGCATCTATGACTTCAGCACCCACAATGTCCCAAGATGACTTAAAAAAATGACTAGAATAGCCATCAATACCTAGAGCCTTTTCATGCGGGATTGAAAAAGAGCTTGTTTAATTTCTTACGAGGTGAAATTCAGATTTAACAAATTTTTCTGCTCCTACGTAGAGAATCTTCCCTTTCTCTATAATCTTACTCGCTCAACCTGCCTTGTATAACCACTTTGCTCCCCAATAAGTCCTTGTAAAATTGCAAAAAAGCTCTGTAACCTCCTTAGGCTTGTTCACCCATTCACCACGAGCATTTATGATTGCATTAACCCCGTTACGCATTTTTCTCTCGTTTGATACTCTTGTGAAACACCCTTGTATTATCGTCTCCTGTTCTATCCACCTCACTTTAGCTTTTTGACTCATAAAAGATATGTAATTCTTATGAGCTATGCTATATTCTTGTCTGCACTTCATCTCTTTCTCAATAATATCATTGTTGTAGGGATCATTCTGAAGGCTGCTTTTGGACTGCAAGAAGTAAATGATAACACTTGGTATTCCGTATAGACACATCTCCAAACTCTTCCGCATTCAACTTTTTTAGACCGAGTTTTCAACATCTTCAATTTCGAACAACACAAAACATTTTTGTACCCCTAATCTGCTCCCTCCAACCATTACTTATTATGTTCAAAAATTCTGAGATTTACTCCATATATTAAAGAAACGAAATGGCTTTCTTCTCTGCTCATGATTATAAGATTTTATAGTTGTAGGACAATGATCAAAATCTCCCTCTGGGAGAAAAGAGACTTCAGCCATATAAAATTCCTCCATCCAATCATCATTCCCTACAACCCTGTCCAGTTTACAATACACCCTACTCTCTCCCACTTGCTTATTACTCCATGTAAAAAACTGCCCACTAGCTTTAACATCACTCATATTACATAACTCCAAACATCTCTTCATATCAACCAATTCCCTCTCTCTCACAGGCTGGCCAATTCTTTCTTCCATCCCCATAATGGCATTAAAATCCCCCATTATCACCCATGCACCAGAAATAGACTTAGACAACTCTCCTAGATTATCCCACATTTCCTTCCTTCCCTTTCTATCATTAAATCCATATACAAAAGAACAAAAGAATTTTTTTCCCCCATTCATTACTCTCACCTCTGTATGAACAATTTGGGCTGAACAAAACAGAATATTAACATGAAAAGCAGTAGGAACCCAAGCTATGACAATTCTACCGTTTTTGTGCCAAGCAGAGTTACTGGAAAAACACCAACCAGGACATACATTCAGGTACAAATCACCTAAATTATGTGATTTGACCTTAGTTTCAAGGAGGCTAAATAGTCTTATATTGTGAGAAAGGATAAAATTCCTTACTTCGATTTGTTTTGCTCTACTATTTAGCCCCCTCACATTCCAGGATAAAATACTATCCATGGCCATCGGGAGGCTCCCCCTCCTGATCTAAATCATCTGCTCCCATATCATCCCGACCCGCCTCGGCCAATCATTGCTTCCTTTCTTACCACTTCAGCATCTTCTGGGTTTAACACAGTAAAGGAATTGCTAGTTTCAACAACTGCTCTTGGGGACTTATGTTGACCTCCCCCTCTTTTCACTATTTGAAACCCATCCTCCCCCACTTCTATCTTCTTCTTTTCAGTCCAAACCTGTTTTACCTTCTTTTTCTCCTGGTGACAATCTGCCTGCCCATGCCCAAGTCCCTGACAATTCACACATGTAATAGGCACCCATTCATAAGCCACCTTTTGCTCCATCATAACCCCTTTTTCATTTTCAAACCAAATAGCCTTTGGAAATACTTGATCCATTGTCACTTCTACCATCACCCTTGCAAAATTCAATCTATCTTTGGTCACGGTTGCATGGTCTAACTTCCTTGGTTTGCCTATACCTGACACCAATTTAAACAGACACTTCTCCCCCCAATATTTGAGATCCAATTGAGGTAATTGAATCCAAATAGGCATTTTCTTGATTTCTTCCTTATGAAGCTCCATATCGGGACTCCAAGCTTTGACCACTATAGGTTTCTTGTCAAAAAATTGAAACCCACCATTTATAATAGCATATCTTTTCTCCATTGTTTTCAATCTAACAAGAAACAACCCTTTCCCAATTACTGACTATCTTATCAATACCATGTTTCCCCGAAATTCTTCGAATATAACCCTCCATTACAAGAAACGGTGGATTTGCCCCCACAACATAGCATACAATTGCATTCTCCCAGTACTCTATTTCATCCTTTATATCATCAAAATCAATTTTAATGGTAGATGATATTGGTTCAATTTCCACCTCCTTCTCAATATGGTCATCTGACAGAATTTGTTTGCACTTTATCAAATTCTTGGACAAGAACTACGAGATTGAGTATTACCTTTATCAATCGCCTCCAAACGACTTTGCGTCTTCTTCATTATTGTACGTCGGCCATTCGGATAGTTGAGCTTTTCCTTCCGATTGAAGGCGCTAAATCGATCAAAGAACTTCGAGGAGATAAAGTCTCGTCAAACCCGGGGGTTTTAATCTCCAATGATGCAATTCCATGAAGTTACGCAGCGGTTTGTGTTTTTGACCGGATATTGGACTCGTAGGACCTTGCTTCCTCCCTTGATTGCTATTCTTGCCATTGGATTTCTTCGATTTTGCCTTGGTTTTTCCTGCCATGGCAACGGTGTAGGATAAGAAATGGGTTTCCTTATCCTACGCCGAGAGAAAAAAAGAGGCGCGAAGAAATCTTTTTGTTGTTATTATGTATGAATTATGATTATTGACAATACCGTACCTTCTTTGCCATGCCATATTTTAAAATCTCAAATCTTTGTTTTCTTAGACAGTATATGTACAACCCCCGTTCTTAATTAAGTGAAATATTTTTTCTTTATTTGGAACAGTCATAATAATTACAACTAATATTAAAATTGTAAAAAAAGTTTCAATATTATTACAAATATGTCACCAAAAAAACAAGAGGACAACAACTTTTTTATATCACCACTTGAATTACCCTACTTTATTATAGTCCCAACTTTATTGAGTTTTTGCGGGGATATACCAAGGTAATAGGGCATTTTATGGGGATATACCTCATTAATTTTTTTTTTTGTGGGGATATACCAACCTAAATTTAACTTTTGTTAAAAGTTACCAAAAACACTATTTTCGGCGAGAAAGTCAAATTTCCGGTCTTTGCCTTGGGAACTTAACCCTAATTTATACCTATAGCACAAATTCAAACCACATAGTACAATTGAAGAACACAAGAAGTAAATTGAATTGAGATTAAAGCTAAAACAAGACATCATACCTTGCAATTGATGATTTTGAGCTGCCCTTTCTTGCTTGAATTGAAGAGCGTTAACTTTTTCAATGCTTAAGGAGAGGGAAATGTGTTAAGGGAGGAGGTTGGTTAATAAGGGAAGGAATTCTTAAAAAAATTGTTAAAAAAATCATTTCAATAGTATACGCGTGGTTGAGAGGGTAAAATGCAACATTTGTAGCTCACTCGCGAGTTCTTACCAAGTCAAGGCCGTAAATTTGAGCTTTCTTTCGCCGGAAAATATTGTTTTGGTGCGCTTTAACAAAGCTTAAATTTAAGTAAGTATATCCTTACAAAAAAATTTAGTGAGGGATATCCCATAAAATACCCTATTACCTTGGTATATCACTACAAAAAACTCAATTTTATCTTTCTATATTTTTGGTATTCACCACTTTTTTTATATTTTACTTATTGAGAAAACGGAGGAAGTATATATGACAATGAGAAATAAAAGATGGGACAAGCAATTTTACGTGTGAAAGAGGAAAACAAAAGGCAAAGGTAACTGTATAGCCTACAAGGATAGAGTGGAGACAAAGTACAGGTTGAACTTATCACTCTACTTGACAGTTGACAGTAGCCTAATTGAGAACAGCGACACTCCGACTCAAAAGGTTAAACCCAGAGGGAGAAAAATGAGAGCAGCGAGAAAAAATTGAAAACGTAGCTCATAACATTCAACAGAAAGCTGGAAGGTTTCAGGGATGAAGAAAAATATATGGTGATTATCAAGAGGCAGGAGAGAGATTAATAATGGAGATTTTTTTTTCTTTTTTGCAAATGGCGGTAATTGTGAGGAGTGGATCTGTGTTATGGAGGGCTGTCGGTTGATTCAAAATAAGGTTGTCGGTTGACTAGTTGACACAGTACTAGGTAGGGGTAGGATAAAATTAGCCAAAACACCACGCCGGTTGGAAACTCCAGCGATACAGCTCTATAATATTTAGATACAAAAACGCCATAATATTTAGATATAGAAACGCCATTAAAAATTAATAGAGAAGAAACCTTGGATACAGAAACACCACCAAGGGAGAGGGAGATTGCACTCAACCTAAACAACACTCAATATGTTTGATGATTTTTAATACAAAACAACTTACCTTTACCGATTACATCTAGACACGGGCATGGGCCGGGCCGAGCTGTTCACGGGCTCGGCACGCGGGCTTGGGAAATGGCGGGCCGGGCCGAGCCCGAGCCCGTGAGTGGCGAGCCGCGCCGGGTCGGAAATTTTCAGATTTTGTCCACGGGCCGGGCTCGTGCCTCATGCCGGCCTGGCCGTGTTTTATGTTGTTTTTACGGATTCTTGGCAGTTTTAGGCTAAAAACAAAGGAAAGGGGCGTTCGGCCCGCGGGCCGGTCCACGGGCTATATAGGCGGGCTCGTGCCGGTGCGGGCCTGAATTAAAATTTCTTGACCATGACCGGCCCATGGCCCACGTAGCGGACAACGGGCCGGGCCGGACCTCGAGCGGGCTCGTGCTAGGCCCGGGCCCAAAACGTGTCGGGCCGGGCCGGCCCGCGTCTTGGCCCGGCCCATGCCCACCTCTAATACATCTATGACCTTATATAACCTTATTTTTACTACTATTACAATTACCTTCTTCATTGCTAAGCTGGACGAGTGGCTGAAATATTAAACTAAGTTTCTCATAAGTCTTCAATGATGGGCCATGGTCATAGCGTAGCTAGAGTGGCTATGGTTGCAGATTATTGGGGAGGAAGGTGTATTTCTATAGGTGCAACTGTGTGAGTAAACCTTAATAATATGTTTCGTTGACATTAAAGAATTTGCATTTCCTATGATTTGACGTGGAAATTCTAAATGACCAGGATGGTGGGTGAATAAATTCCCACATTTAATGGGAATTTTAATTTCCCGAGGAATTTTCATCGCCTCCATTTTCCCTATCAACCAAACAACTCAAATAAGAAAATCATGGAAATTTCTATTGCCTACATAACTTTCTATATACCAAACAACCACATTAATTGTAGTATATTCAAAAATTTCAGAAGTATTGTTTAAATATAATTTATATGTTTACATAGGCCCATTGGTACCCAAAAAAAAGAATGGGACCTCTTAAATATCTGAGACGGTCCTAGTTAAACGATATGTGGGGCAAGCATGCTAGCCTGATAGGTTATTAAATCTAATATCTATATATATAAGAGACTTTTTTGGGAGCATTTGGAAGCGCCACGTAGGATTGTCATGTCACAAAATATATTGAATATTATAATTTAGAATAATAATAATGGATAATTTATTAGAGTTTTTGCATAATTAAAAGATAGAGTTTGGCTCTCAATAAACTACAAGCAATCATTATATTATATAAATCGACCATAGCTCAATTATTTAAAGTAGAAAAATATAATTTTTATACTATTGGAGTGCGCTCAAAATGTATTTTAGAATGAGAACCATATATATACTTATCTTATGATCACATAGAGATGTTCAAAATCGGTTTTATTCTTTGGCAGGTAGTTGATAACCTGACTGGAAATACAGACAAATCACATGATCCTTTTAGTATTCCGATGGATGAAAAAATAGAAAATGAGAGAGTAAATTTTTGAGAATTGTAGAACAAAGTTTTTGGTTGTCTCAAATCTTTGATTTGCATGAGATTTTTTGGGTGAATGTGTGAAAGAGGGACACATAAAAGAGGATTGAGAGAGAAATTTAGCAACAACAAAGTAGAACATATGAAAATTGTGAATTCCCAACACCAAACTCATAATTGGTATGAGAGTTTTTTCTTTGAACAAGTTAGAGCTTAGAAGGAAGAAAACCCTTATTTTGAGAGCGGGATACAACTTACACACTGACTTAGTAGTATCACTTTATTAGCTTTAGAAATTTTTATTTTCTAGGAGAGAAAAATTAATATTTACTATATCTAAAATAATTGTTTTTAATTTTTTTTGAAATAAAATAAGTTTGGTTATTAATGGACATTTTTGTTATAAGTGGACCATTTCTCCACTTTTAAGACAGCTAGGCAACATTTATCAAGTAATGCGACTTCCTATATATAACTAACTATTGACTTAATTGTGCAAGGCAAGTAGAGGTTAAATTAACTCCTAGGAAGAGTTAATAATTAAAGATTGATTTATGGGTACTCTTGGGATATCATTTACAAATAGTATGAAATCATGTAGCTCTATATCCAATACGTTCGACAAATGTAAAACATGATTCTTTCAATTCTTATTGCAATTTCTTCACTACTTTATACTAATACTCCAAACATTATGAGACATCTCAAATAGATCGCATCCATCAAACAAGAAAATAAAGTGAAAATAAAAAAATTATATTACATATACATACTTGGGTAAATATGATGCTCGAAAAATTCTCAATCTTTAGATAAATTACTTAATAATTATCCTAATAATTGTTGTTCCTCACAAGTCACATTAATTGGTTGACCTGAGATTTGTTCACATGTCAGAGGAACAATTACATAAATGGCCACACTTAATGGTCTTATACTCCCTTCGTTTCTTTTAAATCTAAACACTTTTCTTTTTGGTTTGTTCCTTTTTATCTACACATATCTTTGTTGTTTTTTTAATTAACTTGGTAACATGTATCATCCTACTTTCTCCTCTTTTTCCACCCATGCCACTCACTTTTTAATATTTAACCTACTTTTTTTGTTTCTCTCTCACTTTATTTCGAGTTCTCTATCCATATTTTCGGTTCGTCTCTCATATTCGGACTTCCACCTTGGTTCCCCCAAAGAGAAATACGTAATTAGAAAGATGCGAGAGGGAGTATAGGCGAGTAATATAAATTAAATACACGAGCATTTAATCCTGAGTAGTATATATAAAGATAATATATATTAGGACAACCAATAAAACAATTATAATAATTTTAAAACATTAACAAACCCCTGCAGTGCACAGGCATTCAAAACTAGTTACTATAATATGTGACAATCAATTTAAGATGAAAGGAGTATTCAATTGGCAATAAAACTCATTCAATAAATAGTAGGTATAACTCAACAGAAGGCAACAACATATACATACGACACTTACATCCAGTTTCATGGGTGGCATGGGCAAAGAATGCAGCAACTTCACGCTTAACGACATCGGAGGATCCACTGCCAAACTGAGGATAAAATCTGATAGCACTAAAAAAAGCAGCCCTGGTGTAGAATCGCTTACCAGCACAGTCAGCTCTTGCTTGGTTAAGGATCCTATTAAAGAACGCATCGGTGACCATACTCGAGACTGAAGTACCAACACTCGGCGTCGACGATGACCTACAGGGACCTTGTCTGCACCCCTCGCCGCAGTAGGCGTCTGTGGTGCCGCAATAGCCAAATTTGTTACAACATAAATTAGAGGCACAACCACATATTTGAGCCACAACTAGGGTGCTTGACATAGAAGCAAGTGCTATGAGTGTGGCAAAGATTGGTCCAAAAGAAGACATTTTGGAGTATATTAAAGCAAGCAATATAATGTATGGGAAGAGGAAATTAGACACTTATATAGTTATATACTGGTTTATATAGAAAATTGTAAGGGAGGGCATCTTGGAAAGATGTTTACTGTTTTGGCTACTTGCTTACTTGTATACTGTGATTGGAATGGACATATTTTAGATACGTTCGGAAGGGTTGAAATTTGAGGGGAAAAAACTTTGTCTGACCAGTGCGTAATCCACCCACTAATGATAGACATTAATAGTTACTGGAGTATAATTTAGCAAAGTTAATTACTTTTAATTATGTATTTCTAGTGGATAATCTACCCAATGGGTAGATGTATCAATCTCCGAAATTTGACTTTGTGATGAGTGATATTTATGTCACTCGTAGGGTAGTAATTCGTGCTTAATTGGAATCATTTAAGTTTATTTTTCGTATTTAAGTTCCTTCTTTTACTATTTTGTGGCTTACTTAGAGTAATTAGTTATTTCTACTAGTTTTTGGTTTTATTTTATTATTTCTATATCTCTCGTGTTTTGATGTTGCTTGTAGGTAAGCCTTTTCGAGGTTATAGTGTGCGAGCTTCAAGTTAGAATTGGTGGCACAATATATACAACACCTTAACCTTCACCACACATTACCCTTTTCCTACACCCCATCATGCCACCTAACATCCACCACACCAAATCACAAGCCAACATCTTCCCTAATTAACCCAAAACACCGCAGCGCTACCATCACTCTCCTCCCCCTCACCGAATCCCACAACACCACAATACCACCTCTACTCGGCACGAATCTATTCCAAAACCCATAAGAGTAGGCACTCCTCTGTACAACATAGCGGGCTATCACGGATGGCATTCCAAGCCCCACAGTATCAGTGGGCAGCAGCGGTGGGCTAGGCAGCAGCAGTGGGCTGGGCACCCTACGCTGGCCCAACGGTGGCTGTAAATGCCACAAGGCATCTGGTGGGCCAAACGACCTCCAAATGGGCTCAAATTTGGGGGTTCGTCATATTTTGGGCTAATAAAGATAATGGTCGAGCCATATTTTGGATTTGAGGCCTAGAATCAGGTGATGGTGCACGACCATATTTCGGGATTGCAAGGAAGGTTCTATTTTTTTTTTTGCTAAGTAAGATGAAAGATATATTGAACAACCAAAACACCATTACAACCTAAAACAAATTCAATCTAGAGGGGACAAACCATCTGGGTTGGACCCTCCCCAAACTAGACTAAACCAAACAACTAATTACACACTTGTAGAACTCTTTGTCTCATCCACTCTCTATCCTTCCTAGAAGTTCTCTGTGGAATTATACTATACACTCTATCAATTACCCTTCTTTGGATTCTATTAACTATAGTATTTACAACCATAACTATGCTATTCCAATAAACATCATTTCTGGCTCCCCAAATGTGATACACCATGGAGGCAAAAGTGGCAGCAATCACTTGTTTCTGAAACTTGATTGCTTAGTCTGCATCTGCCCAGCAATGTAATCAGATCAGTTATAACATTCTTTCGAGTTGTAATACCGATCCAACACTTTATTCTTGCCAAGATAGTTGCACTATAGCAGCATCTAAACATTAGATGCTCTTGGGTTTCTTCACCTACTCCACAAATGATGCAGTTTAGGTTATCACTCACCCCAATTTTATGCAAGTGCTCTGTAGTCTGAAGTCTTTGCTTCAAAGCTAGCCACAAGATAAATCTATGTTTAGGAATAGATATCCTATTCCAAACATACTTGTCCCAATGCACTCTGTCATGAGTGTCCACCGATAAAGAGTACCTTTGTGCTCACAAAATAAGCGGCATCTAAATCGGTTCAACTTCAATCATAACACACTTCAACTGATTCTTAACTTCACACAGTTTCATCCAATGCCAACTACTGCCCACAGGAGGTTGGTAATCCCACCCATTGCTTTCTCTTACATAGACTTCACTAATCCACTTAATCCATATATTGTCTTTCTTTGTAGAGATAGCCCAAATGTATCTTCCCATAGCTGCAGCTTTCCACATATCAATTCTTTTGATGCCTAAGCCACCAGCATACTTGGGAATGCAAACATTTGATCAAGCCACATAACCTGGTCTCCCACTGTAATACTCCCCAGTCCAAAGAAAAACCCTACAAATGCCTTGTGACCAATACACATGGATGCTTAAGAGAACCGAATTCACCAAGACCAATCTCCCACGATAAGCTAGATGTCTGCTGCTCCAACATTTACTCTAGCGGTCATTTTCGAACTAGATTCAAACATTCATGCACGGAAGGTTCTAGAATGGCTTAACATGCTTTTTGGAGGTAAGCTTCTAGGCTGGGTACTTCTAGAGTCTTCCTTGCTGTACATAGACATTGTAGAGTGTCTAGATTGTTCTAGGACAGCATGGTGTAGAACCCTCCAATTGAGGAGGTGCGGAATGTTCTAGAATTTAGGGAAGGTAGGATGGAGGCCTATAAATAGGCATCCCCATTCATTTGTACATATCATCCAACACTTGTATTCCGTCTCAAGCAATATAAGAGAATTCTTATAAATCTTCTCTCTAGACATCTTCCATACTTAGCCAATTTCGTAGCACACTTAGCTTAACCAAGCTAGCCAAGGAAGCAATCGGGTGCCTTGACTTGCCTTCCGACGGGGCTGTGAAGCAAGTAGGCCACGTATAGCGACTAGGGAAGAGTCGGTATGTTACAAGTGGTATCGAGCGAGCGGCGACGATCATTAGGGCTTTGTCGTTGAAGTTGGGTGAGGCGTTGGTGCTGTTGTGTGGACGAAACATTAGTGTGGGTCGGAGTGATGGCATCGCAACTGAAGGACAATGTTGGTGCATCAGGGGTCGTCAATGAGACCCAACGGAAGAAGATGCAAACGACCTCGAAGGTTGATGGTCGTCTTAAAGGTTGAGCTCGCAATGGAGGACCTTGTCGACAACATGGGTGTTGCTGAGCAAGGCATTGTGGAGCTCAAATCGGGTTCTGTCGACACTTGAAAAAGGTATCAACGGGATAGATAGTCGTGTTCAAGTGCTCGAACTAGGAGTTGGAGCAGCGGCGACGGAAGCGAGGAGGTTGTCCAGCCTCCTCGTGAGCGAGGTGGCCGACTTCCAGTTAGGGGCGAGTTGGCGCGGCTCAAGGGAACCATCATGGGGAAGCTCCAAGCCACGAAGGAGCAACTTGATTCGGTCCGGGGGTCTCGAACTCGTGCAGGCGGACGTTACGCTTTGCAAGGCGGTCGTGGCTGGGGGAGTCACGGTGCGGGAAGGACCTAGGATGAAGGTCCCGGAGCCGCCAAGGTACGAAGGGAAGCGTGACCCGAAAGCTCTCGACAACTTTCTATGGAGCGTCGAGAGATATTTCGAGGCCATGGATGTGGAAGACAATGCTTCCAAAATTTGTACGGCCACAATGTATCTATCGGACGACGTCGTCCTTTGGTGGAGAAGCCGACAAGAAGACATCAGAAGGGGCTATGCGGCATCGCGACGTGGGACGAGTTCAACAGGGGAGTTGAAGAGGCGGTTCTACCCCGAGAATGCTGAGGAGCTTGCGATGAAGAAGCTACTAGGGTTAAGGCAAACGGGGGCTATTTGGGACTACATTAGCCAGCACTCGTCGCTCATGCTCGAGATCCCCGACATGGAGGAAAAGACTCGCCTCATTTTCTTCATGGACGATTTACAAAGGTGGGCGGAGCAAGAGTTGAGACGACGAGGAGTCAAGACTCTTGCGGAAGCCATAGCCGTGGCGGAGTCCTTAATCGAGATTTCGAGGGATTCGAGACGGGACAAGGGCAAAAGGGTCGAAGAGGACAACCCCAGGAGTAGGAAGTATCGCTTCAACCGAGGGTTAAGTACGCGAATAGCAGCAAGGACAAGGCCCCGGTCGAAGAGGGGGTTGCGATGGAGGTAAGCAACACAAACCACTTAAATGTTTTCTTTGCGATGGACCGCATATGGCTCTTGTATGCCCTAAGCGACAAAAATTGAGTGCTATCATCGCAACTCTGGGTGAGGAGTCGACGACAGAAGCGTCGATGGGGGCGATGCTCTTGGGCGAGGAAGCCAAGCTCGCCAATGTACGACTCCTTAATGCATCGGAGGTCGTGGAAGGGGAACCGATGAGGGAGGCATCGACGACCACTCAAGGAACAAGCATCAAGCAAGGGGGCAGCTTGATGGTAGTAAACGGGTTGGTGAACGAGGTTCACACTAGGGTGCTTGTCGACACAAGGGCGACGCACAATTTTCTTGCGCTACGGGAAGCCAAGAGCCTAGGTGTGAAGTTCACGAGGTTGATGGCGAGATGAAGGCCATCGACTCGGGGCCACGCCGAGTGTATGGGAGAGCATGGAATGTTCCTATCCGCTTGGGGAAGTGGAAAGGAAAAGTCGACTTCATGGTTGTCGATAATGATGATGAGGACGTAGAGTTTGGCATGGAGTTCCTTAGCACCGTCATGCCATTTCTGGTAGGTGACGATATGTTATCGATCACCCACAACGGATGCGAGTATGACATCCATCAAGCACAGGGCAAGGAAGTGGGCGTGAGAATCTCTTCCTTGAAGGCAACATGGACGCTAAGGCATGAGCGTCCAGGGTCGATCCAGGGATGGATCGAAACCTTGATGCCAAGGGATAGGCATCGAAAGAAGATCCGTTGGACGAGCAACAAGGCGAAGCATGGAAGCCACATGTAAGGGACGTCAAGTGCTAGGAGTGTTGCTAGCCGAGGGGAAAAGGCAACAAGCACGAGACGTGGGCAGACGGGATATGCCCGAGGATCGATATTGACGAGGTCGTCAAGAATTTGGGTGGGGGAGGAATGTCACCGATGGTATTACACTCCCCACGGCATCGATGGGTAGGCTGTGGTGGGGGGCAGCGGCAGGTGGGTTGGGCGCTCTGCGCTGGCCTAACGGTGGCTGTAAATGCCACAAGTCATCTGGTGGGCCAAACGAGCTCCAAATGGGCTCAAATTTGGGCGTCGTCCGCCATATTTTGGGCAAATAAAGATAATGGTCGGGCCAGATTTTGGATTTGAGGTCCATAATCAGGTGATGGTGCACGACCATATTTCAGGAATGCACGGAAGGTTCTAGAAGGGCCTATCATGCTCTTTGGAGGAAAGCTTCTAGGCTGGGTACTTCTAGAGTGTATCTAGAGTCTTCCTTGATGTACATGGACATTGTAGAGTGTCTAGATTGTTCTAGGATAGCATGGTGTAGAACCCTCCAATTGAGGAGGTGCGAAATGTTCTAGAATTTAGGGAAGGTAGGATGGAGGCCTATAAATAGGCATCCCCATTCATTTGTACATATCATCCAACACTCGTATTCCTCTCAAGCAATATAAGAGCATTCTTATAAATCTTCTCTCTAGCCATCTTCCATACTTAGCCAATTTCGTAGCACACTTAGCTTAACCAAGCTAGCCGAGCAAGCAATTGGGTGCCTTGACTTGCCTTCCGATGGGACTGTGAAGCAAGTAGGCCACATATAGCGACTAGGGAAGAGTCAGTACGTGACAGGGTGCTCCGTTCTAATTCACCACCAAAACGGAATGTTTGAGCGACCTGGAGCGAGCGGTCAAAGAAAAACACAAATCAATGGCGAAAATTGAACCTCAAAGAGATGGAATCGAAGCCATGAAAATCAATGGCCACGATTTGCGCCAATGATGAAGATGATGATGCAGCGAATTTGTAGACCTTGATTTGCTGATGGACGATAGTGATGCGGCGAAGAAGTGTGATGCGGGGGGAGTAAACCCTCTTTGAGATGAAATGCGAGAGAACAAAGAAAAGTCGTCGATGCTTTGGAATTTTGGTTTTGTTTTTTTTCTTTAATTTTCTTTTTCCTTTTCTTTGTTCTCTTTCTTTTCTCTCGTTTTTAGTGCTTCCTCTTTTTAGGAGAAAGTGTTAGTGTCTCATAGTGAGAGGCCATTTGGCCTCTCACATGAGGAATCAAAGTCGAAGTTGATACCAAACTAAGTATAATTGGTACGAAAGTAAGTATAATTGGTACCAAAACTCAAATTTGATATCAAAGTTCACTTACACTTGGGTATAAAAGTAAGAATATTTTGCATGAAATGTCAAAAATGCCCCTGTGAGAGGCCATTTTGGCCTCTCACGATGAGACGCCTATCCAAACTCTCTTTTAGCTCCTTCTTTTTCTTTTCTTTTTCCTTTTTTTCTTTTAATTCCTTTACTTCTTATTTTCTTTTTCCTTTTTGTTTTGTTTTCATTATATTAGAACTTTAGGAGTTGTATAAATACTCTTAATTTCATTTTTTAGGGCAGAACAAGTTTTATATTATTCACCACTCTTAGTTTTATAAATATAGTTTTTAGGGTTTTAGGGAGGATTAACCCACTTAGTTAGGTTAGAGAGAAAAAGTGAGAAAACTCAAAGATAGATTGAAGATTTTGAAATCCAAAGGGTGACAACTTGTGTTGAAGTTTCTACAACCAATCAATAAGATTTTTCTTACTCTTTCTCCTCTTTAGTGCTTACTTTTCTTGTTTTGTTTTGTTTAGTTTTTCTTAGATTAGTTATTCATGCTTAGTTTAATAATTTATGATTTATTTTATTTAGTTTAATGCTAGATTTAATGATTATTATCATGTTAGTAATGAATTTTTCTAAAGTCCCTATTTTTGTGTGTTATGGAGCAGTTTGTTGGCTAGGGTTTGGATAAAAACTCAACCATGATTGATTTGGGTGTTTCAATATGAAATCAGGGGTTTAATGAGGCTTCTTAATTGATTAATAGCATGATTATTATTTGCTTGCATTTAGTTGGCCACTTGGATGTTTCTTTTATTGATACCTTAATTAAATTAAGAGAGAAGATTTAGGTTGATATTTATGCTATTATCTTGCTTAATTACTCATGAGAGTGAGATTTGAGTGATGGTTTTGTGGATTGTTATTATAATTATCCCTTGGTTTCATATTTGATACCATGAGAGTGGTTTAATTATGTGATTATGGTAGTTTTATGCACCCTTGGGAGAGGGTTTAAAGCTAGCTAAGAATCAATAACCTCAATTAGTTGCTTGGTTTTCTTTCCTTTATGGTTCACGCCTCTAATTGTCTAAATCATGAATGAGTTGGTGTTGGATCATTTTCCATAATCCTATTTGATCTTTGGTAGTTACTTTAATTAATTTAATAGACTTTAGTTGGTTATTGACAATTTCCTACTTGATTCCAGCCTAGCTTATTGTTTAATCAATATAAATTAGTGTTCCATATTACTTGTGGAAGAATGACCCTTGCTTACCACTTTACTTAGTTTAGTATTTTAGTTAAGTTTTTGTTGAACTTTAGGAGACTAGTAACGACCTAGTTTTCCCTATGTCTCTTGGACAACTGTTTGAATTCATGATGCAATGATTGGGAGTAAAGAGTTTGACTTGTTTCAAGGAAAAGTAAAAGAAGGAATATTGGTTATATATGGATCATTATCTAATTTGGCTCACTTAACTTTGTTATGTAAAAATATTTGGACTTATAAGCAGTGGTGAATCTATAATTTTGAACCTATGGGTTCGAACATAACCAAATCACAGTTCACAGTACATGCACTCTAAGCAATATGCCTCTTAAACACTATTTGGGCCAAAATTATGCATACGTTTCACTAAATTTATGAATCCGACTCCTGGACATGTACTTGCCGAGTACAAATGCTACACGTCAAATAACAAAAAAGTTTAATATACATGTAATGTATAACAATATTTATATGAGTAACAATCCCGACGATGAGATAATATGATGAAATAGCGAAATAACATAACATCTTATATTATAGTAATATAGTGAACATTAAAATTCATAAATTATATGTTTTCAATAAAATATAATT
The DNA here is from genome assembly GCA_947646795.1 of Beta lomatogona. Lineage (NCBI taxonomy): Eukaryota > Viridiplantae > Streptophyta > Magnoliopsida > Caryophyllales > Amaranthaceae > Beta > Beta lomatogona. Next base: position 99,009 of record CANSNZ010001251.1, on the reverse strand, counting down.
GCAAATGGGAGGACGAATTTTTGTTGAATTGAATGTATGTAAAACACAGCTCATATGATTTCAATGAAAAATAATTGCAAAAGGGAGGAGGAGTGTTGGCATAGCAAAAGAATCGAACTCAAGATACTCTACCAGCTACAATTAACCTGGGCCCAATCACCACCAAAGCAAAGCCGCTTCTTTGATATAACAAAGTGAGAATAAAGATTTATGTCATCCACGATGAGTTTTTAGCTGGACCCATAGTGAATCTGCCCATACTTATAAGCTAACTACTTACCATTTTAATTATTTATGTAAATTTTTTTTTTTTTTGCTCAGTAAGAAAGAAATTATATTACTTCAAAGACACACTTTACAACCAAAAAACAAAAAAACACCAGGCTAGCAAGCCCAGCCTACACCAAAACAGGCACCAGCCCTACAACCAAACACCCTAACACAAACACAAGCCCCCTGCTAATTACATATTCATGGCAATATGCCTCAACCATATTCTATCCTCTCTTGAACATTTCTTTGGCAAAATTCAATAACATCTATTAATTACATCATGATTGATTCTATTCACAACCTTTGTAACTATATCAACCTTCTGGTTCCACAAGGCTTCATTTCGATTCGCCCAAACTGCATACAAAGTAGCAGCAACTGCAGTAACAAAAACCTGTTTCTGCACTTTTGAAGCATGACATTTATCCACCCACTTTATCATATCTGGTAAGTTGTTTCTCACTGTATGTATCCCCAACCACTGTTTGATTTTTCCCAGAACAAAAGTACTTACACAGCAGGTAAAAAACATATGCTCCAGAGTTTGTTCAGCATCACCACACACTAAACATGTAGGACTTGCACTGATCCCCACAAAGTGTAGCCAAGCTGTAGTTTGAAGTTTTTTGCACATAACAAGCCAAGCAATAAACTGGTGCTTTGGAACAATGAATCTGTTCCACATATATTATCCCGTTGCACCTTTGGATAATCACCATTCAAGCTTTTATACATACTCTTCATAGAATACATAGGGAGCCTGGAGAAATAATTCAAGTCATACACACTTTTTAGCTTCTCCTTAACTTCATAGACCTTTTCCACATACACCTCACTAATCCACTTTATCCACAAATAATCCTTCTTCACAGCTATATTCCACTCTTGAATCCTTCTCACTCCTAATCCTCTTGTATTCCTGGGAGTACAAACCTAAGACCATGCTACTTTCCCTGGTTTTGTGCTATATGTATTCCCCCACCAAAGATAAGACCTACAAATGCTCTCCACCTCTTTTAGCACCTATTTAGGAATCACAAAAATTTATGCCCAATATGTATGAACACTCATCAAAACTGAATTTACTAACAACAACCTTCCTTGATAAGAAAGAATCCTACTACTCTACACCCTAATCTTTGCAGTCATCTTCTCACTAAGGCTTTCACAAACCTTAGCAGAAATTCTCTTATGACATACGGGAACCCCCAAATATTTGAAGGGTAATTTCCCCAATTTAAACCCAGTAGTGTCTAAGATTCTCTGGATTTCGTCTCTTTGCATTCCAACAGCATATAACTCAGTATTTTTCTTATTCACTTCTAGACCTGACACTTCAGACAAGTGTTGAAAACCCTGAAGCAGTTTATACACAGACATAAACTCACCCTTGCTACAGAGGATAACATCATCTGCAAAAATCAAATGGTTCATCTTCACACCAGAGCACCTTGGATGAAATTTAAAATCTGCTTTCTCCCCCACAATCCTTAGGGTCCTTGTCAAATACTCCATACAAACTACAAAAAGAAGAGGAGACATTGGGTCTCCTTGTCTAAGCCCCATTTTCCCTTCAAAATACCCAAATAAACCTCCATTCACCATCAGAGAATATCTAGGAGTGCACACACATTCCATCACCCACCCAATAAATCCAGAAGGAAAATTCAAAGCCTTTAACATTTCATCCACAAAAGACCAATCAATAAAGTAGTAGGCTTTTTCATATCCATTTTCATGATACACCCAGGGCTTACATTTTGCTTTCCATAACTTCTCACAAGATCTTGGCACACCATGATATTGTGGGCAATGAATCTGCCTTGTATAAAGGCTCCCTGATTTTCAGATATTATCTCAGGTAACACACATCTCATTCTAGCACAAATTATCTTAGTTACAGCCTTATATATGACATTATAACACGCAATTGGTCTATATTCAATAACACTACTTGGACATTTTACTTTAGGTATCAAAGTAAGAATAGTGTTATTAATCTCTTTAAGCATTTTACCTGTATTGAAGAAATCAATGACAACATTTGTCACTTCTTCTCCAACTATCTCTCAGGCATCCTTGTAAAAGAAAGCTCCAAAACCATCTGGTCCAGGTGCCTTTTCTCCACGAATAGAGAAAATTGCATCTTTCACCTTTGCTGAAGTAACCTGCCTCATCATGCCTTTCTTTTGAGCTTCATTCAAGATCGCTCCATCTTCAACCACACTAGCCACAATACTTTTCCTGTGACTTCTTGCTGTGCTCAAAAGACCCTTATAATAACTAAGGAATGCTGCATTAACCTCTTCTTGAGTCTCCACCCATTTTCCCTCTTTATCATATATGTTGTAAACAGTATTCTGGAGCCTCATTGCTCTAATTGATTGGTGAAACAATCTACTATTCTCATCACCATCCTTCACCCAAGCCAGTTTCACCTTTTGTTTCAAAAAAAAACATACTGAGAATGCACTCTTTTGTATTCAGTTGTTGCCTGTAACTCAGCTTCACAATTCTCAACCAGAGTTGGATTTTGTTGAACCAACTTCTGACAGTCAAGCAGATTCTGATATTCCTTAGCATCTGATATATGAATTTGCTGAAAACCACCTTTATTCAAATTTTTCGGAGCATTTTTAACCTTCTTCAACTTCTGCACATCTCTGAACATTTGAGTACCCTCCATATTTTCACTCCAACTACTTCTAACCTTAGCCTGAAAACTAGGGTCTTCACTTCACATGTGAAAATATTTAAAAGGATGTCTCCCCCCTACCTGAAAGTGACTTTTAACCAAGATGGGTAAATGGTCAAAAGAACCCTCTGGAAGGAAAACACCTTCAACATGAGGAAACTGATCAAACCACATTGAGTTCCCCATCACTCTATCAATTTTACTGAAAACTCTATCTTCACCATGATGTTTATTGTTCCACGTATAAAAGCACCCCGTAGCTTTTAAATCCTCTAACCCACAATTTGCTACACATCTTCTAAAAGGTTCCATCTCATAGTCACACACAGGAGCTCCCACCCTCTCATCCCTACTCAGAACACAATTAAAATCATCAAGAATGACCCATGCTTTTTCTATTCTTGCAGCCACCCTTTCAATATCCCTCCACAATTCCTCCTTTCGAGATCCAGTGTTAAAACCATATATAAAAAGAACAGTAAAAATTACACCTACTACCCACTGGTTCAATGTAACAATGAATCATCTGTTGTGTAACTAATAAGATAGTTACATTAAAGCTTAGAGGATTCCAAGCCACAATGATTCTCCCTCCTGGATGGTGAGTGTTGTTAGAACAAAAACACCACCCCATGAACACATTTTGATACATAATACCCATCTTGTTTGCCTTTACCTTAGTCTCAATGAGACTAACCAGTCCAAGAGACTTAATGTTAAGGAACTTCTTTACATCTTTCTGTTTCCTTAAACAATTAAGCCCTCGAACATTCCAACACATGAAACTATCCATTTTCAATAGGAGAGTCCCCTCTCCTGTCCTGAACCTCCTCCCCTGTATCACAGATTACTTGCTCCACTGTTATATCCTCCTGATCACAATCTCTTAATACCTCAAATGAATTCACAGTATTTGTAGCCTTTACAATATCCTGTCTCTGTCTCACAGTGCCTTTAACAGCCTGAAAACCATCAGTCTCCCCCACTTTTTCCATTGCCTTCGCCACATTCAGCCCCTCCTGCAAACTAATTTGTGCTACATCAGTCTGTTGAGTTGTTTTTAACCTCCATTCCCTCCTAGGTTCAGCTTTCTTGCATACACCAGCATTATGGCCAAGTTGTTTACAAGTTGCACATATCTCTGGTTTCCACTCATACATTATTTCACCTGTAACCTCTACTCCTTTCTCATTCACAAAGGTAAGTTGATCAACCTTAACCTCCAACATAACTCTAGCATATTGTAATTTCTCTCTCTTTTCCGTTGCCTGATCCACCTTCACAAACTTCCCAATATGATTCAACAATTTCTTCAAACATTTCTCTCCCCAATATTTGAAATCTACCCTCAATTGTATCCAAGTTGAAAGAACATCAAAACTCTCCTTCATCACATCCATATTTGGATCCCAAGCCTTCATCATCAAAGGTTTACTATCAAAAAACTGCTTATTACCATTCAACACAGCATCACGCTTCTCCATTGATCTAAATCTTACTATGTAAACACCTCTCTTAATCAACGCCACCTTCTCAACACCTTGATTTTTCCAGATTCTCCTAACATATCCTTCCATTACATATGGAGGAGGATTCGCACCAATCACATAGCAAATCAAAGAAGAATTTCAATAATCAATCTCCGATTGAATATCACATTCATCAATTTTCACTCTAACATGGTTCAAATTCACATGATTATTAGATTCACATTCAATTTCACATACTCAGGCTCCTCAAACTGCAAAATCGGAATAGGTTCCACCGCCTGAACAGAACGATCCGCCCACGAACTCTTCCTCCCCTGTTGTTTTTCGACACTAGCAGCATTGGAATGCATCGAACTCAACCACTCCAAGAACAATCTGTGCGTCTGCTGATTTTGTTGTAAATCTTTCAAATCCTCTTCTTCACTTCGAATTTCTGGTTCAAACTCCATTGGAATAACTCCAAGCAACTTATCCATCGTTTTTGTTTTCTTAGCTTTCGAGTCACTACTAGGTCCATTCAATTTTCTGGTAGGATTCCCAGTCTTCTGCTCTTTTGAACTCCTTGCCATTGCCACGATGTGAGAATACACCGAGAGGGAATTCTAGAGAGAGAAACACCCTAACCTATTAGCCCCAGTACTTTTATGTAAAAAATTGATGTGTAATATACTTTTCTTTTTAAGGATACGAATGATAGTAGGCCTAGGCGAGAGTGCTACTGCCAGTGCTAGGGTAATATTGACCCAGTTAAGTCCTAGGCCATTTGAGGCAGGGGGAGGGTAAGAAAATCTCATAATTAAGCACCGGATTTGAGATATTTGAGGTGAGTAATACTACCAATTTAACTCAACCACTTTGTTGGCAACTAATGTAGCTAGGGGTGTTCACCGGTCTAGGACCTGACCAGACCGGTATCGGTTGGACCGGAATCTGGAAAATTTTTGGACCGGGACCGGACCAGAATTTTTTCGGTCTGGTTCGATTTTGGACCTGTTTGAGCGGAATTTATATTTTCAAAAACAAAAAAATTATTCTATTGAAATATATTTATAAATTAAATACATTAAAATTTAATAATCTTAATAACAATATTCCTAAAGGTAATAAATAGTAGGTTTTGACCTTTCTAATTTTCTACCTTTTAAACTTTTTTAACATATAAACTTTACTATAAAATCAGAAAGAACAGCTCCGTACTGGATTTTTTCGAGTATGGACCGGACCGGAAAGCCGAAATCGGGATTTTCGGTGGACCGAGGACCGGACCGGAATCTTAGGTCCGGTCTGGTCCAGATTCCTGTCCATTCTTGGTATTTGCACAGCCCTAAATGTAGCTACTGCAATATGATGTTTCACAGACCAAATAATATGTGACAACTGACAGTGAACCTGATATAGTATAAATAAACGTAAATTCTTAGGTGTAATTGTTGTACCATACCTTATGGTGTAGCAACCCAAACCACTCCTTATTTTGTATAAAAAAAATCAAATGACGTGTCACTATTTGTGCAGTTTATGTTATTTTGTTGGAACTTGTGTCATTGTATACATGTGATGTTTTGTTACACAATAAGTTGTGGGGTAACATGTTACACCCAAAACATACAAATTTCATAAATTGCTTGGTATAAAAAACGTAAATTACCGAACTTGTTATAAACTAATAACATTTTTAAAAAAAATTTAAGCTATATATATATATGGAAAATTTGTCAGAAACAACAATACAAGTTTTTTGTGGGAAACAACCTTTTAAAAAAAATCTAGCAAAATAAGACCTTGAGAAGAAAATATTTTGCGAGGAATAACCTCGACCCATTTTACAGCATTGAGCAAGCATTTTTTTTTAGCATTGACTCGTTAAAACCAAACACGTTGAGGGGACGTAAACTGCATCTCTTATGTTTCAACCCTGTTTTTCTCCATTTTTCGACATTGACCAAGTATTTTTCGACGTTGACTTCATCAATGTATGATGGGAAATGGGGTTGAAACATAAGCAATGTGGGTTACGTGCCTTGCCATGTTTGGTTTTAGTGAGTCGAAGCCGCAAAATACTTAGTCAATGCCCGGAAAATGGGTCAAGGTTGTTCCTTGCAAAAAAATTACATTTTAGGTCTTATTTCACCAGATTCCTTTCAAAATGTTGTTTCTCGCAAAAACTTGTATTTAAAAGGTTGTTTGTGACAAATTTTCCTATATATATGTGTGTGTGTGTGTGTGTGCGCGTGCGCTTAAGTTCATATGAGAACCACTCATTTTTCCTTATTTTACGAAGATTTTGCTCATTTCACAACGTTTTTGCTCATTTTGTGTTTTGCACATTTTATGTTTTTGCTCATTTAACTTTTTTAATGCTTATTTTACTTTTTTCACATATTTACATTTTTGTTCATTTTACGTTTTTGCTCATGTAATGTTTTCTATTCATTTTAGGAAAAATTGACATGAAAGGTTTGAACTTTGACCGATAATTTTTAAAAGGTACCAACTTTAATTTAACATGTGGAGGTCCTAACTTTAGGGGGTATTGTCTTTTATAGGACGCTTCAGGTTTTTAACCTGCTAGAGCAAGTTACATTCACGTGATTTCATTTCCAATCACATGACTCCTTCGTTCTCTTCTTCTTTACCTTTTCTTCCTTTTGATTCATCCTGCTATAGTGCCCCATAATTCATGAAATTGTAAAAAATTCTGAAAACTTAAAATCATCATAGTTTGAGTTCCCCAATTTACAAGTCCAAAAAAAAATTCGAACCACATCATGATTATCCTCTATTCCCCAATTTACAGTTTCAGGCACAAATTCACAACCACTCACAAATTCATTAGTGCTGTGTTCGATGACGGTGAGTTGGTGTTCTTCAAAGAAATGGAGGAAATAAATCTTTGCCACTGATGAAGGAAATGGAGGGAGAATGAGGAGAGAGAAAGGAGGAAAATGGGGAAAATATGCTGCCACCAATGGCTCTGTTTTGATTTAAGAAGACAGAAGATAGAGAATGAAATGAAGATATTTGAAATGAAAGATATAATGGATGGGTCTGTTAATGGACAATGAACAAATTCAATTATGGGAGCTGTCAATTAATAATTGTTTAAGTCTCTCGAGTGTTGACCATAACTGTTGAATAACCTCGAAATCCCCATTGTTGTTGCTGCTAAGCTTGTTGTGGCAGACTCGCAAGTTTGTGTCCTTCGCCGGCGGTGGCGTGGGTTGCTTGGGGTGAGGGAAGTTGTGCTTTAGAAATTTGGGGAGGGGGAAGGAGTGGGATGCGACGGCGGTATTACGTGGGGAAGAAGAGCAGCGAAGGTGAGGGTGGTGGTTGAAGAAGGAGAGGGCTAAAGGAAGAAGAAGATGGATGAGAGTGTCACGTGGGTTCTAAGGGACCAACGTTTAATTTTTTATGACCTATTAAGCAGGTATCAAGTCATTAAGGCGCCTTTAAAAGTTAGGGCCTCCATAGTTGAGGCACTGCGGGTTAATCTCAAAGTTGGTACGCTTTTAAAAAATTATCGTAAAAGTTTAGACATCTCCTCGTCAATTTATCCTTCATTTTATGCTTTTGTTCATTTTTCTTTTTTTTTTTTGCTTATTTTTATGAACTTTTGCTTATTTTTTAGTTGTTCTCATGGTTCTCACCATAAGAGGATTATGACTAGAACACAACCTTATATATATATATACTTCTTTTCTTTTTTCATGGTAAAAGAAACTATTATGCTGGACTGTTTGTACACGGACCACAAGTCAATACAAGCATTTGTTGAATATATCCTCTTCAAAGAGACAAAGACCATAGCGAATTGTGATCGACATTATTCAATCTTTCTCGAAGAACCTTTGTCAATGACGTAGAAACCATTAATGGGCAGGACTTTCAAGACTCACCGATATAGAATTTTGTGGTGTATAAGTTAAATGTTGATTAGACCTAAATTGAAATAAACTCTGAGTAGGATGTTAGTGTACGATGCAGAGTCCATTTGAATAATCAGCATCATATTTGGAGTTATACGTACTATTTCATCAAATTTTGTGTCATTTTTCAATGTGTCCCTGCCTATTTCCAAATCTTGATGGAAGGAATATTATTTTTTGACAAGAAAAAGTTAACAAAGAAAAGTATGCTCCTCTCAAATAGTGCTTCATTTGATATAAACTACAAACGTGAAATAGATTATGATCCTGTGAACGTTGATGTCCTGATCGAGTGGTCGTAGACTCGTAATCAAGTTCTTTCAAAAAGCGAGATAGTTACAGCACAATTAATTTCACAATAAAATTGTTTGAAAGTCTAAAAAGAGAAATATGTAAGGAGAGTCCAGATCTAATCAAACAAGAGTTGGCGTTCAAGGAAGATGGTACTTACCTTGCAAAAATATCATAATAGTTAGATTTTTACCCTCAATAAGCAGATGGTCATTCTTATTTTCCAATAGCTAAAAGGTGGGTGTTGCGAAGGACAATGGCTTCGGTTAGAACGCGCGAAATGTGGCCAAGATCATGATTTTGGGCGACGATCCCAAAGTACTGACGGGAACTAAATCTCATCGCATAAGCCATTTATGATGGGAACTAAATCCAGTCGCAAAAAGCCTATTATGAAGGGGCAAAATCCCGTTGCGAAAGACCAATTTTGACGGGATTAAAGACCGTTGCGGAAGGAAAATTATGATGGTACAAACCCCGCCGCAAAATGCAAGCATGACCGGACAAAATCCCGTCGCAAAAACAACATAAATCCATCGCAAAAACAACATAACCATACTAATAGAATCACCTAACTCGTGCTCCGGCCAAGAATCCGGCGAGGGAGGGCCCACATTTTGGATTGAAATAATTCCCCCCCCTTTTTACACTCTCTCCCCCGATTTCACTTTCTACCTTCACCATTCCATTTTCTTAAACTATCCACATTCTTATCTTAAATTCCCTATCAACAACCTCTCTTTAAAAATCATGAACTCCTCTTTGATTTTTACGAAGATTCTTTTACTCTCTCTTGCTCCACTTCACCCCAAAAAAATCCAGGACAACAAGCTCCTCTATCTCCTTTAATTTATTTCGGCTTTCGTAGCAAGAGGAACTCCACAGTTGCACTTTTGGTGGTTTCGGGAAGAACATTGAGTCATCATGTGCCTATAGTAATGAAGATGAATGAGAACTAAAGAAATTATTGTGCTAAAGAACACCAGAGATGACCCAATTTAGGACCAATTTACCAAAAGATTCAATAAACCAGAAATGCAAATTGAGGAAGAACCCTAACCTATTAAACTGGGCTGATAAATCATACCTTCAATAGTAGCAAAATCTCTAATTTCTCCTTTAATTAAGGTCGAATTTGTCAAAAAAATGGTAAGCCCTAACTTGATTTAGTTTCCATCAAAGAAATTTGGATTTTTAGAGGGATTGCAAAACAAAATTGGGGTTTTAATGAAGAAGAAATGGAAAATAGAGGGTAAAAAGGAAAAATAGGGGAAGCTAAACATAAAAAGTTATTTGGGCCCCCTCGTCGGATTCTTCACCTGAGCTGAGTTAAGGTGGTGATTTTTGACGAGTTGCAAACTTTAAGGTGGTAAAATTGAAAAGAAAACCAAAAGGTGGTAAAGCGTAAAACAAGCTATCTATAAGGTGGTAGAAATAAAAAAAAATCTAGATGAAGATAATAAAGTTAATTATTTTAGTAATCATATTTGCTTTTATTAGTAGGATGATATTGATTGGGCATACAACTAAAATACGTTAATCCTATAAGGTCACACATTGTAGCACAAGTTGGACAAAACAACTCAAGTCCATATTAAGCTTTGGGTTGGTTGGCCATAAAGGAAAAAGGGAGGAGAATTAATTCTCCTAATTTGCCTAAGATTCTTCTATTATATATACGATATAATATTAAGGTTTACACATCATCACTTCATTAAGCAGTATCTTTTCATAGAAGAGAGAGCTAGAGAAACCCTAAACCCTCCCCTATAACCAGCGCCTATGCCACCAAAAGTAATTGAATTTTTCTTTTACGTTCTAGCGAGGTTGGTGTCCAATTTATGTTCTTGGACCGATTAGAGGAGTAATACTTGGGATCTCGGATCTTGAAACTTGCGTACTAAAGGGAAATCACGCTACAAAGGTTGTATATCTAATCCTTATTGATTAATTCATGTGTTTCTTTATGTATGTGATCGTATGACAGATTTTAGAAAATAGTTTCAATTGAGGGAGGATTTATTTTATGGCTTAAATTTCCAATACTTAATATTTGATATTAATTGATTGAAATTAATAGATTTTGATTTCTATGCGTATTATGCTCGAACTAATTCACTAAAGATCCATTTTCTTTTACTGTGAACAAAATTAATTGGTTAATTTCACTCCTAATTTTTTGGATTTTAATTATTATAACTGTTAAATTTAAAATTATTTAGTGCTTAATTTGATTAAGCATCAAAATAATTTGTTAATAACTAAAGATATTATTTTTAATTTGTTAAATAAATCTAATGTTCAACACCCACACAGAGTTAAAATAGTATGATGGCTAAGTATCATTTCTTGTTTTTACCACTAATTTTCAAATTCTTGTCATATTATTTTTTAATTTTGGTTAATTTTTTATGTTTAATTAGATTATTCATAAATTTTAAGGATATCAATTAAAATATTTGATTTTATTTTCTATGATAATTCAATAAATCAGCCCCAAAACTAAGTTTGATTTTTTCGAAAATTAATTGTTAATGTTTTTGAATTTCTTGGATATTATTTGATTTTTGCCCTAATTTTGGATTCTTGTTAGATTTAATGTTTAATAAAGATTACATATTGAAATCTAATCTTAATAAAGCTAAATTTTTTTACAAGAATTGTTGATTGATTCAAATTTTGTGCCTTAATATTTGAATTTTTTTAAAGCCTAATTAAATCTCTTAAATCTTTAATCAATTATTGAATAAATTAAAGATATATTTAATTTCATGTAGATGTTGCATAAATATTAAAAGGGAGAAAACCGCCATGGCTGGGTGGCTCCACCCAAAACGGCAGAGCCACGGTGGTGGACAAAAGAAGACGACAGAGGGTGACGCAACCACGACAGCGGATCAACGACAGAACCACGCACGTTTGACGTGCGGTGGCTTGTGCTGCTGCTGGCATGGCGCGCACAGCTGGCTTTTTACAGCCTGCGAACGACGCAGCTGGGCTGAACAGGGAGGCCGGTGGTGATGGGGCCTGAGTGTTGGCTGGTAGTCTTCCAAGGCTGCTGGCTAGTGCTCATGTGTTGGCGGCATGGGTGTATTGGGTCATGGTGGCTGTTGGCTGGCAACCTTGTGCTTTTAAATAAAAAAGTTTATATTTCTTGCGTTTTTAAGTAGATTTCGAACATAATAAAAAGAATTCAAATATTTGCAAATTGAATAATAATATTCTTTGCCATTTTTAAGTAATTAAATTAAAATAATAATGTTTCCTAAATACTTTCTAGCTTAAATTGGTTAAGTTTTATGATTATTATTGAAAGTTTTATTTTCTTATTAATTGTTAAAAAGTAAGTAATGTGTATTTATGTTATTTTGTTATTATAAATGCGTGGATGGTTGATATAATATGTGTGATACTATATTTTTCATATTATGGCCAGTATGGCCCAAACTATGATAGAAAATACGATTTGCGAATCGTTAAATTTGAATGTAAATTAATTATACGATCTATGAATCATTTGTATTTTTGTAATTTTAAATTTCTGTTATTTATTAAATTCAAATTATGTAATCAAGCATGAGGATCCAAGGAGTTTCAAGAATGGAGATCGATGGAGATCCAAGGAAGATTCATGAAGTTTAATTTTCATAAATTTAAAGGTCATACTAGATCATTTTAATTATTGTTTTTAATTAGTTTTAGCATTTATTTTGTTTTAAATGCTTGCTTCTAAGTTTACATGTGGTTAAGTTAATTTATATGTTCACTTTTGATTGACTATCTTAGTAAACTTAGGTCCCCACAAGTAAAATTGAGTTTTAATTGTTTTTCCAAACAACATCTATATAAAGCCATAAATCATGAGTAATAGGTTCTACCAAAGCAGTGTGTTGTTCATAATTTTGAGGATAATAGGGTAGGCTTTTTTAAACTGACATGATAATGTTTGGTTTAACTCAATAAAATCTTAAAAAACTGAAGTTTTGGGTTTTGAAGCTAAAAGATAGGAGTAAACAAGGAGTTGTTAACCTGTCTACCAGGAATTATAATTAGTTATAATTAGTAAATTGTTTACTTAAATCAACTATTACACATCAAAGGCAGGGCCAAAGTCCGTTTAATTATAGTGAGAGGGGATTTTGGTTATTTCTTTATTCAAGAGGGGACTTTCATTTCGAATAAAGGGTAGTAGTGAAATAATGTGTGTTTAATTGTTGCTTTTCATAAACATTCCTTCTAATTCTTGCTTTATTATTTGTTGTAACAATCATGTCTAATAACAACAACAACAACAACAACAACAACAACAACAACAACAACAACAACAACAACAACAACAACAACAACAACAACAACTAATTTGGGCGCTCCGTCCGAAGGACAAACCGAATGCTTGAACGTTTCATTGCAAGTGAAAGAGACAAGAGAATCGTTCGGAGAACCGAGAAGTGTAAAAACATTCACATGCAAGGAGAGGAAGCAACTCAAGCCGAGAGTAACATCTCGAACAAGCCAGGAAAGAACATAAGGATATTCTTATGGTTAGTAAAGGGAAATTGCTCAAAAGGAATGGGTTTTCTATTAAGAAGGACAAAAACAAACTCGTTGCCATGTCCGGAACTTCTAAAAAGCAAAATATTACACAAAAACCAATAGTTGATGTTGAGCATTGTTGTTACTAGTACTTGTAACAAAGTTGGTCATTGGAAGAGTAGTTGCACCAATTTAACGCCCTCCAAAAGAAGTAGAACATTAAAAAAAAGGGACAAGTAGATCTTCTCTTTGGCAATTATGGATCAAGAGTTGCTACATTTGGCAGTGGGGAGTATATAGTCTACAATTACCTTCAGGATTAGTTTTAGAACTTAATAATTGTTATTATGTTCCCGCTATCACAAAGAGCATTATCTCAATTCTTATTTTGGATTCTCAAGTTTTTCATTTACAATAAAGAACAATTGTTATTCTACGTATTTGAACGTTATGTTTATGTCTCTGTTAAGTTATCAAATGGTTTGTATGTTATGGATTTAGGAACACACATCTATAACTGATATGAACACCAAGCTAAGCAAGCTACGTATTCAAGAGAATGTCAGTTTGATGCACCAAACTCACTAAGTCCGAATGTTTAACAAGTAATAAGATATTTGAAACAACTTCTAATTAGTCACTCCCTAATTACTCAACTAAGAATTATGAACACACTCAAACCACTCCTGGAATTAGGTTGTTTAGGCACTAGTTAATTAACACTCCCGAAAATTAAACTAATGGACGGTTTAGGTTTATGAAAGCGCAATCACAAACTTAACACATTTTTTATCATAAAATCACTCTAACCCTTGTAATGTGGTTAGACGTGTTATTTATATTGATTAAGCTAGAAAGCCTTGCTCTCAAAGCACCCTACATGCCACGGCTAAGCATATAGAAAATAAGGAAAGTTTCCCCCTTAATTCAAGCCTAGAATCTAGCTTGAATTTAGGAAAACACAAGCATAAAGAAAGATGTGCAAATCTTTCCTAAAATACTTAAGCTAGACACGGCATCAAGGATCCAACCTTGCACGCCACTTACAACTCCGAAAAAAGGATGTTTTCATAAAATACAAACCATGACAACTAACACTCTAAAGGACCAACTTTACTTTGATATTTCGAGACCTATGACAACCAAAACATAACTACAAACAACTCAACTACTTTAACTAACATGTTAACAAATTAAGACACTTAATTAAAAGGCTAAGTAGCTTCTTCTTCAATTCAAGTAACACACGTGACAAAAGCTTGTTTATGAACTATCAAATTGAACCCCATATGCTTCATGATAAGTGTAATTGGTTCATCTTGACTTGATGCTTTATAATCCGCATCATTATCCCATTCTTCAAAAGAATTTACCCTCAAATTCTCGTCATCATAATAAGGAGATAGATAACCAACATTGAAAGTAGCACTCACCCATCCATAATCACTAGACAAATCCACCTTGTAAGCTCTATCACCAACCACGCCAATCACCTCAAAAGAACCATCAGCCTTAGGCATGAGCTTGTTCCTCAGGCGCATCCTCATGCGTCTAGCGCACTGGTCGCAGACATATTTTTTTGGTAATTCAGGCGATGTTTTAGCTAATTCCACATAATTTCTGGACGATACGACCAACATAACATGATGACAGTAATTTTGACAAACCATGACAAACTGACGAATTGATTAGACTTGAAACAATAGGTGAATTGGCAATAACATGATACGAATAGACTGCTCCACACAACAGATTGCGCGCGGCGCGCTGGCTATGCATCCGGCGCATGAGCGGTGCGCCAGGCACGAATTGATGCGTTTGGCGCAATGCCCCTCGGCAATCGGCATGCATATTGACAATTTAGCGAAAGTTTGGACTATAGTGACGGTCTTTGTAGACGCGAGTTTTAGTTGTAGGACATATCAATATTTCGACATATTAGCAACATGTAAAAAATCGTAATAACAATCAAATGTCAAGTAACATGGATGCAAGAAGTTCTCAACCTAAAGTCCAGTTTTACATTTCAACAGTGGTCAATTTTGGGTTAAGGCTAAAAAGGGTCTATGACTAAGAGATTGATCCCACGCTTTGTACCTTTGCTTAAAAAGGTGGCCACGTGTAAGAAGCATTGTTGTTCTCAAGTCAGGAACAAGAGAACAATGCCATGATTGTGTAGGTTGCTTATGACTAAGTTTCAGCACTATCACTCAGGAGGCTTTTTGGAAGGATAAAGTGCGAACGCCCTGGGGGTGACCTCACGCATAGAACATGCGCTAATGAGGCAAGGTATATTGTCCTTATAGTGGCTTAAACAATAGGCATGCATATGCAAAACAATATGTTATTCTAAAGCATAAAAAGAGAGAATGATTGTTGAGTTTCACCCGATTTAAAAAAATTAATTTTTAAAACCTCCGAGTGGAGTCGCCAAATTGTAGGCCCGATTGTATTTCGCCTACGCGGTGTGAGCGCATATTTAACTACCCCATTGTTAAGGTTTTATAAAATTACGTTTTGAAGTCATCAACAAGTCTTTAAAGGAAGTTCATTAACCTAATTGGATATTTGGAAAACCGTAGGGACCAGGATTTATCAAATGCAGATTTCCCCGTAGATGGTCAATGAACCAAAAATTGAGTTCGGGGGTAAGGGTACGAACACGGTCAGGAACAATGTCGCATATTGCTGGCATATACTAAATATGGATTCATAACAATTTTTATGTAGATGAACAACCACATAATAATTTTCATACACCCAAAAAAGATTAGTCTAGCACTCGAGGAAAAAAGGTCAACGGCTGCGGTCAAAAGTAGCATAAGGGCTACGTTGTTTGAACGCAACCCTTGGCTTAGCAGCCCTTAACAATTTTGAAAGGCTGCAGTTTTCATCAAAACCGCAGCCCTTTATCCATTAAGAGTTGCGGTTTTTAACTAAAAAGCACAGCCCCTTATGCTAAAAATAGCAGCCCTTGTGACCCCAAAAATGATAAAAAAAATTTTTGGCCTTAATTGACACACAAACATCTATATAGAAATAGAAATTAAAGTTCTTACACAAAGTATGCTCATAATACAATATAGCCATGCAAATTTTCATACAGGTTACCATTAGGAATACAATCTGAAACAATCAGTTGCATTGTGGCAGACCAGTAATAACCTTGAAAAGTTGCTAAATGGGGGTGTTGAATATTTCCTAATCTACTAATTTCCTGCTCAATTTCATCTTGGCTTTTAATCCTACCCAAAGTGTTTACTGCTATCGAGATACCACCTTCAAAACTTGTTTTGTACACTGTACCTAGGGACCCCACCACCAACAAGCCGCTCTTTGTCAAGCAATGCTCGAGTACCAGTTTCCCAATCTTCATATTTTGAGGGTAACTTTTACTGAACAAAACCAACTTTCCAATGATGAGATTTGTTTCAGTTGAAGCCAAAGGAGTGCCTTCTAAAACCATGCTCTCAGCTTCTTTCATTTTCTTGCGTGGCCTTCAGTTAAAATAATTACTATGCAAAAACCACTTCAAGTAGTTGGAGTATAGCAGACAAATATTACCCCTACAATCATACACTTTGCCAGATCTAGCCCCAAATTTATAGAATCACATATACAGATCTCGATAGCAAAGAATTGAGGACTTCCACAGCAGACTCTTCTTGGTCAAACTAAACGTATCCGTAACCTTTGCTAGTTCCCTTCTCATCAACTTCAACTTTGCAAGAGACAACAGTGTCAAACTTGTTGAAAATGGAATCCCAACGAGCACTGCCAACCAAAGAGTCCAAATTCTTGACAAAGAGAATGGCCTTTCCCTGTCTTCCTTGGAAGTGGGTTCCCTTCACACCACATTATCCTCATAGGTCTCCCTTTCATGTTGGTGTGGTTTAACATAGACATAGCTTTCGCAGCTGCATAAAATAAGAATCTGACAAACAAACAACAAATTTGCCAGTTAAAGAAAAATTCTAAAGAGTTAATCAACTAAATGTCCAGTACATCCCTCACTCATGATATAGAATCTTGAACTCAATTTTTCTATACTTCAAGGAAACTTATCAATGAAAAAAATTAGCTGACTAAAATGCAATCAGTACCAAAGTGGACAATTCTGGCAGGGAGCTCATATAACATTTAAGAACACCCAGCCTCCGAGGAGAAGGAAGAGGTCTTGAGGATAATCTACTCATGTCTGATTAATTAGCTCTATAAATGGAATTTAATTCGAATCAAGTACGTTGTATCAAAAATTGAAAAGTGGAAACCCTAACTCGCCAAAATTTACTCAAATTTGGGAAAATTAAACATCAATTGAACACATAAGAGGTAGAATATAAGATACTTATATATGCACTAAAATGGAAACGAAGTTTCATTCAATCAGCAAACAAACCAAGTATGATAAAAAAAAAATCAGCACAATTAATGCACTTTAAGATACAAAATTCGGGCGAAAGAAATCACAAACAAGCTGATACAGCAGATAAGTACCAAAGCAAAATTGCAAATCTTAGTTGAGTGAAATCATGAAAGCAAATATAAAACACTAAAATCAGAAATTTGGCATATTTCCGTCAAGCGAAGAACATTAATAACAGAATCTACTGCAAATCTAGAAAATAAATCAACCAAAAATTACAGCAAATAAGGCAAGAAATCAACAAAAACAGTTCAAACAAAAATGAGCTCTTTTGTTGTTAATTCTGCTACCAAAGTAATTACATAAAAAACAAAAAAGCAGAAACTCACGAAATCTTGGAAAGAAAGCAAATGTAAAATCTGATCATAAAGATCAACACCATATAAAATGAATAAAAATATATAACCATTGTAAAATCTTACAGCTCTCTAAATGAGAAAGAAACAACAAAACCTAAGATACTGAGAGCAAATAAATAACATAAACAACAATAATTTACCAATAAATTAACAAAACAATTGATGAAAACCCTAATAAATCAAACAAATTAAAGAAGAAGATTAAGGGAGAAAGAGAGAAATACCGGAGTTGGAGGAGAGAGAAGTAGAGAAGCGAAGCCGAAGAAGCCACTGGCAGCACCGGCGGTTGCGCGACGAAAACGAAGGGACGGAAGTTGAGGAGTTCGCAGGCTCGCAGGAGGTTGAGGAATTCGTGGGCGTCGCCGGAGTTTGAGGAATTCGCAGGCGTTGCTGGAGTTTGAGGAATTCGCAGGCGTCGCCGGAGTTGGAGACGGTGAACCTTTTGGCGCCGAAGAGGAGAGAGGAATTCGACGGCTGCGAGTGAGAGAGAGGTTAGAGATAAAGAGAGAGTGATGACTGGTGAGATTGTGAGAGAAGATTGAGAGTGTTGTGAGAAATATGAAAGAGAGAAGCTATAGAAATATATCAGAGAGAAGCTATAGAAATATATCAGAGAGTATCGTGATTCAATTGATGTAAACTGATTTCTAACATCGGTATTTATAGGCAAAAACTCCGAAGAAAGAACGGATGGGAAGCAATTTACCTGACATGCATTTAATGCTTGTCGGTACAGTGGAACTTCACAAAGTGATGCCACTGTTCCCACAGATGAACAAGTGATTCCACTGTTCCCACATGTGAACAAATGATTCCACGCTTCCTCAACGCTCCTCCTTGAACGTCCACTGATAACTCATAATAGACGTTGCCTCATTAAGAACCTTGTAAAAAAAAATCTATAACTATGGATAGAGTACAAACATTATGTATCTTTATATGCTTAAAATTAACTGCCTTATTAAAAACCTTGTCAGGAAAAACCCGGTGGGATAAAAACCTGATCGAAGGGAAAAAGAGTGCAGCGCATATAATACTCCCCCTGAATTTAGCATGTATCACGAAGATGCCGCATTCCAATTTTTCGGACTAATTCTTCAAATTTCTTCGTCGGAAGGGATTTGGTGAATAAGTCTGCAAGATTATCACATGATTGGATTTGTTGGATGTTTATCGTCCCTTCCTTTTGGAGGTCATGAGTGAAGAAGAGCTTTGGTGATAAATGTTTAGTTCTGTCTCCTTTGATGTACCCTTCGCTTACTTGAGTGATGCATGCAGTATTGTCTTCGTAGATGATAATTGGGTTTGTTGTTATTGTTTCCATCCCACATTCTTCTTGGATATTCTTGATCATTGACCTTAGCCATACACATTCCCTTCCAACTTCATAAAGAGCAATTAATTCTGCATGATTTGATGATGTGGCCGTCAAAGTCTGCTTCGTGGATTTCCAAGATATTGCAGTACCTCCATAAGTGAATAGATACCCGGATTGAGACTTAGCCTTTTGTGGATCCGATAGGTATCCAAAGATTCGCATATCCAATGAGTGACGCATTTGGTCTCAATTGGTAGAACAACCCAAGATCTTGTGTTCCTCGAAGATAGCGTAACAAGTGTTTGATTTCATTCCAATGTCTTTTCGTTGGTGCATTGCTGTATCTAGCTAACAAGTTTACTGAAAAAGCAATGTCAGGTCGAGTATTATTAGCCAAGTACATTAAGGCACCAATCGCACTTATACTTCAGGACCAAGAATTTCTTCATTTTCTTCTCGTGGTCTGAATGGATCATCTTTCACATTCGAGAGAACGCACTATCATTGGAGAACTTGTTGGGTGGGCTTTGTCCATAAAAAAACGTCTCAAAATTTTTTCTGTATAGTTTGATTGATGGACAAAAATCCCATTTCTCAAATGTTCTATTTGCAAGCCAAGGCAAAATTTTGTCCTCCCGAGATCTTTCATCTCAAATTCTTTCATCAAGTACTTTGCAGTTACTTCGAGTTCTCCCGGGGAGTTCCAATAATATTCAAATCATCGACATAAACAAAGAATAATGGCGAATCCCGATTTGGATCGCTTTATGAAAACACAAGGACCGATTTGATTATTTTTGAATCCTTCTTTCAATAGGTATTCACTAATACGATTATACCACATTCTCCCGATTGCTTTAACCCATAGAGTGACCTTTTCAATTTTATTGAAAACATCTCTTTGGGCATATGATTTTCTCGGTAGTTTTAGTCCATCGGGGACTTTCATATAAATATCCGTGTCAAGTGACCCATATAAGTATGCAACCACTACATCCATTAACCTCATTTGCAATCCTTTTTGAGACCGATAAGCTTACCGAAATCTTAGTGTAGTTGCATCAACTACTTGGAGAATATGTCTCATCATATAATCAATTCCTGGTTTTTGCAAAAGCCTTGGGCTACTAGCCTTGCCTTATATCTAGTAACTTTATTTTTCTCATTTCGTTTTCTCACGAATACCCATTTGTACCCAACTAGTTTTACACCTTTTGGTATTTGGGTTATTTGTCCGAATACCTCACGTTTTTCAAGTGATTTCAATTCGCTTGTATTGCTTCTTTCCATTTTGGCCAATCTTTTCTCGCGGCGACATTCATCTACCGTATTTGGTTCTATATCATTTTCATCATATGTCATTTCAACCGCTATGGAGTAAGCAAAGATTTCATTCAAGACAACATCTTTTCGATTCCATTGTTTCTTTGTAGAAACATAATTAATTGAAGTTTCATTGTTGTCTATGCTTTCATGTTCATGTTCTTCCGGAACATGCTTATCTTCATTTTTGTTTTCATCATGAATTTCATCATGCTCCTTTGGAGGATTTATATTAATTTCATTCGTTGTTTCTCCTTGCCTTTCCATTTTTCTCGTTTTGAGTCTTTAGCACCGGGTGGTCTACCACGTTTTCGACGTGCTATTGACTCATCTTCAATGGCCTTATTGCCACTAGGAATTTCAATTCGTGCGGGAGCATTCTCAATGCACATGTGACTTTGTCACTTTCTTAATATCTCGTGAATGCATCGTGCAATTGGTTTGCAATACTTTGCAAATGAACAATTTTCTTAACTTCTTGTTCACATGAATTTGTTCTCGGGTCCGTAAACGACATTTGCGATGCTGTTCCATGTAATTTCTATTTTTATATTTTGTGGGTCCACTTTCTCTCCCCTAAGGATGGGAATACCGACTCATTAAAATGACATTCAAAATCGAGCCGTAAATAAATCACCAAGTGGTGGGCTCTAAATATTCGATAATTGATGGAGATTCAAATCCAACATATATTCCCATCCTTCTTTGTAGACCCATTTTAGTACGTTGGGGAGGAGCAATAGGTACATGTACAACGCACCCAAAAACTTTCAAATGTGAGACATTCGGTTCTCGACCCGATACTAATTGTAACGGTGAGAATTTATGATAGGTCAGTTTGCCTTAATCTTATCAATGCCGCCGCATGTAATATAGCATGACCCCAGCGAAAGAGGGCAATTTTGATCTCATTATTAATGGTCTTGCAATTAATTGCGCCTCTTGATTAATGATTCAAAGAAGACCATTTTGTGTATGTACATGAGGCACAAGGGTGCTCTACAACAATTCCAATAGACATGCAATAATCATTAAAAGTTTGGGATGTAAATTCCCCAGTATTGTCTAATCGTATCCTCTTTATTGTATGATCTGGGAATTGAGTTCTTAATCGAATTATTTGAGCCAGAAGTTTTGCAAATGCAACATTTCTACTTGAAAAAGGCTCACATGTGACCATCGAGTAGATGCGTCAATTAAGACCATGAAATAGTGGAATGGACCGCATGCGGGTGAATAGGCCCACAAATATCTCCTTGTATTCTTTCCAAAAACATTAGAGATTTATTGGGCAATCTTATTTACGAGATGGTCTAATTATCAATTTGCCATGTGACCATGCAGAGCATGATAATTCATTTGACCGAGGAATTTTGACATTCTTTATAGAGTGTCCAATTGAATTTTCAATGATTCTATGCATCATTCCTGTGCCAGGATGGCCAAATCGGTCATGCCATAGAGTAAATAATTCTCTATTATCTAACTTCTCGGTTAGATATCATATTAATTTCAATCGGACGTATATCTATGCGATATAGTCCCGAGGAAATTGCCGGCAATTTTTCATAGATGTATTTCTGCCGCATTTTTCCTCGCCGTGGAGGCATATAAATTCCTCTTGATTCACTGTCATGGTTTCCAAATGGTAACCATTCTGACGTACAACTTTGAAACTTATAAGGTTTCTTCGAGATTTACTCGAATATAATGCGTCATTGATTATCAATTTTGTCCCATTTGGAAATATAATACAGGCTTTCCCAGAGCCTTCAATTAACTTGGCTGTCCCAGATATTGTGCTAACCTTTGCCTGGAATATTGTAAGTTTTGAAAAATACTCTTTATTTTTCAATATTGTGTTTGTTGTCCCACCGTTGAGGGAGACATTGTTCTTTGGATCCAACTTCCGGCAAATCCATATCTTCACAAATAATAAATATGAAGATCAAGATAAGAAAATGCATATCTTATTAATAATCAAAAGAGGGAATACATGAAAATGATTATTAAAATAAACTAAGCATATTAATGCATTGCAAAGTTGTTTTCGGCTCAAAGATTATCCATAAAAAATCTGAAACATCAAGGTCGGGCATGGATGTATTAACTTCATTAACAAAATTTGCTTCAACATTTTTTCCTTTGTTCTTTATTGAAGCCTGGTATAGGTCCACCAAATGCTCGGGCAAGACGACACGTGCGGCCCCAATGCCTGGCCATGCCACATCCGTGGCAAATGTCATTTCCTTTATAGGACGATCGCCTCCGATTTCCGCATGATTGTCCCCAATTTTTATCGAAATTTTTAAAATTGTTATTTCTCGGGGGAAAATCGACCTCCGCCACGTCCACGCCCTCGCCACCACGGTAATTACCACGTCCTCTCCCACGACCGTTGTAATTACCGCGTCCACCTCTATGTATAGCATTTGCTTCAGGTGGATCGTAGCTTTCTATTGCATTTATTTCATGTGTGGTCAAGACCCCGTAGGTCTAAGATTATGATTTTTCAGCAGAAGATCATTATTTTGTTCACCACAAGCAAGCATCGATATTAGCTCGTGAGTACTTTTTGAAAGCTCGAACCCGTATTGTTCACCCAATATTATATTAGAAGCGTGGAAGGTGGAGAGCGTTTTTTCTATCATCCCGCTTCTTCGTGATGGGATGATCACAATATTTCAACAATGATACAATTCTAAACAACGTTGAATCGTAATCACCGATCGCTTTAAAGTCCCGGAATCTCAAATCGAGCCACCAAATTGTGCCTTTAGGAGAAGCACATTTTTGTGGATGCCCATATCTTTCACTCAGGCTATCCCATAATTCTTCGGGATCCTCCACAAGGAGATATTCAGTTTTTAAACTTTCATGTAAATGATGCCCGAGAAGGACTAAGGCTTTTGCCTTTCTTGTTCGGTTGCCTTTTCGACGCATGTAGTTGCATCACCTTGTTGGGTTGTCACACCCTTAATTGTGTGTTCCAAATCCTTGGGCCTTTAAATTCATTTGGGCGTCCACCGTCCATTCTAAAAACTTTTGCCCGGGATAGATCTAGTATATATGTTAAATTGTCTTTTAACTAGATCTCCCATTTTAACTTTAATTTTTTTTCGGTAGCAAACTCGTGCCGATAACGTGTTGTGAGAAATATGAAAGAGAGAAGCTATAGAAATATATCGTAGAGTATCGTGATTCAATCGATGTAAACCGATTTCTTACATCGGTATTTATAGGCAAAAACTCAAGAAAGAACGGATGGGAAGTAATTTACCCGACATGCATTTAATGCTTGTCGTGTACAAAGGGACTTCACAAAGTGATGCCATCGTTCCTACGTATGAACAATGATTCCACTCGTTCCCACATGTGAACAAGTGATTCCACTGTTCCTCAACAAGAGAAATATTTTTCCCCTTTTATTTTTAGTCTTTAATTCATTTTCTTATTTTGTTTAATAAATTAGTCTCTCTTTATGATATTTTTTCAAACCCTAGTTATAGGGTTTTTAGTCTTTGTTTTGGAGATCTCATTCTCTCCCCGTAAGAGTGGTGAATATGACTTTTTTGTTTTTATGTATGAGAAATTATTCTCATTGGTTGAAGTTCGAGACTCAACATGAAAGTATTGGAATGTCGGATGCGGTCAACATGGCTCGATCAAGAATGCTCTTCCAAAACTATGTTAGAATGATCGACTTCCTCATCAATAAATGCTTTGATTCAACAAATACAAGGGGGGTCCGCTACTGCATTGCTCGATCCGGTTCATTGTATTTTCTTTGAAAACGAATTTGATTTAGCCTTGTTTAATTGTATCTTGATTTCTTTAAATACCTATTGTAGATACCGTTTGGCCTTCAAATGAAATTTCTCTTTCAAAAAAAAAGTACGTTTACTACTTAGTTCGTGTGGATTGATTGGAGTTTATTTCATATTTGATCCCTCAAGGGTCTGCGGCCAACCCAAAAATCGCAACCCTTTAGACTAAGGGCTGCGGTTTTTGGGCTAATCGCAATCCTTTAGTTCCCAACTTATCTTTTTTCCGTGGGTAGATTAAGGGCCGCGTTTATGTTAAAACCGCAGCCCTTGAGTTTTTTCCCCTCTAGTGTGTAGGTTGGTTTTAGAAACACCTAAAAGACTTATTTTTTTAGTGATATGTTATCAATATTAAAGGATCTTAGCATGTCGCCCATATTATATTATTTAATTATAACAGTTCATTAGGTCTTGATTAGCAATAATAACATATGCGGTGATGAAAGCATAACAGACAATAATAATGACATCGATATAATAAAAATAAATAAATAAGAGAAAAAATGTTAGAATATACAAAGAACGTTTGTTTTTCAAGGACCCTCATGGTTATACCTATGCGGCTTAGGTCCGGGAGCGTAACGACCTTCGTAAGGAGCAATCTTCAAGCCAAAAGATCGATGAAAGTATGAATGTATGAGTGTGTTTGATTATGTTTGTAAAGTACGTGGAAGAATGCGAGATTTCGTAAGTCGAGAGCGCGAGTGTATTCGAAGTTTTAAAGCATGTGAAAATTGTATGGAAAAAACTATGTGTTTGATTCGGGAAATGAAGGACTATTTATAGGAAAGCAAAAACCTACGCGTCACGCAGAGAGTGCACCGGTGCACGCCTCGTGTGACACACAACTACACGTGTCGCGCATCAACACGACCAATCGCCTACGTAGACGTGGCACGCGTTTTAAAAAAGATAAAATTGCCAACTCCGTGCGTGACACAGGAGTGCGCCAGAGCAAGTCTCGTTCGACGCACGCAGCCACGTGCCAACGCAGCTTGGTATGCCCGACACTACGCAATCAACGTATTGGGCTCACTGCTTGTATCTAGCACGTGTTGTCATGCTTTTTTTTTTAATAAACGCGTTTCTAAAATGTTCAATATTACTGATTAAAAATATTATTTCAATTTATTTATTTATGCAAAAATTTATTTAAAATAAGAAATAAAAATAATTAACATCATTGAATAATTAATCGGGCTTTAAAATAAGACTTTAAATACACTTTAAATTAATGATGGGTCGGGCTCTTCTGGACCGTTCTTCCGTCGGGTCGGGCCTACCAAACCACGGTATGTTTCTTCATTCAGCCCTTAAATGGGAAGACACGATTATGTGTCTACACACTTAAATCAATAAATGAGCCGAATTAGCTAGTCCGCACGCGCGTAGGAAGATCGACAAATCGGGGCTAATTTGCGAAGCCCATATCTCCCAGAGTATAACTCGCCTTGCGCCATGAAACCTATCATTGGTACGAATGATCTTCAAGCCTAGTTCCCAATGCCGCTGGAATCATCCAATATCAATTTCAAGTAAAACGTTATGGGTAAAAGAGTAATCATGACTCAATTTCCACAATTCTTTTATCAAATTCCAGCCTTTGCTTTGGCTCCAATTTGCAGTCAAAGATATTCGGTAAGATCCTTATCGAAGTAGCTTCCTTCCAATTACTCATAATACTCAAGGTTGTCCAATCATACTCAAATTATATTCTCAATACCTGAAATTCATCAAAGAACACCGAAAACACACAAAAGGAGCAATATTTTGCGCCTTACGTAATTATATGCAATTATGAACTAAAATGCACCTAAATGCTCCTAAAATGCAAATTGCAACCTAAATACACCTTGAAACTATAAAAAATATATGATACATTACCCTCAATCTCAACCTCCTTTTCAAACTCCTTGGATGAAAGAAATAAGCTAGCCTTCTTTTCTTATTTCTTGTTAATCACGACATTTGAAGCTAAAGGATGCAAACAAATCCTCTTTGAACCCACCATAAATGATTACACATTGCTATCCTCTTCATGAATAACCTTTCTATCAAATTGCCACGGCTACCAAGTAAAAGCAGACAAGCAAACCATGCATGAGAAGAACATAACATCATAGCTCATCTTTGTAGCTTGCAAGGGAGAACGAAAGAAATGCTTGTTTCTTCACTCTAAGACCGGGTGTTATCATTTAACCAACTTAACTTGTAACGGTGTGGATGATCCCTCACAAAAAGATTTAAATTTGTCAGGAAATCTGCTGCCACTACATTAGTGCAAGAACCACTATCAATGATCATGTTACAAGCAGGCTCGGCTAAGGCCCTGTGCAGGGTGAGCAACTGCACAGGGCCCCCAAAATACAAGGGCCCAATTTTAATTGTCCAACTAAAGTTAAAAAAAAAAGGAAAAAAAAAACTAAGGCTAATTACAGCCGGCGTGGCGTGGGTAAGCGTTATGCAAATTCGAAGAAGCCGCTTCTCCGCTTCCGTGCCTTCTTCTCTTCCTATTTTCCAAGAACTCCATTAATGATTCCTTCATCTCTTCCTATCCTCCATAACTTTTCACCTAAAAGAAATCAAAACCCCAATTTCCAAAGAGAAAAAAAGGAAATTATATAATTATCAGATTTTCAGAAAATCCCCAATTCCCCAATCTCTTCCCTAAAGAATTAACCATGAGCAACCATCATATTCACAAAATTGGTTAAATGTTCTATGTTTTTTCTTCTTTTACTATTCTACTCCTTGAAGGTAATTTCTAAATTCCGAATATTTTGTTATTCAATTTCAATCTTCTTGCCTAAAGCTTTTCCATCCGCTAATCGGACCATAAGAAACAAGGATGAAGGTGAATTGTACCTATGAGAAAGTCTCTTAATATTCTCAGCCTAAAACTATATATAGATATGAATTGAGAAGTTCAACAAAGAAAGTAATGCTACCGAACTACAGCTCTTATATGCTAGATGAAGCAAGACGAATGATTCTAGGAGATTCTTAATCAACTAACTCGGAGTCGAGATAGTTAAAATTCCGACTTTAAGCATAATCTCGCTTTTTTTTGTGTTGATAATATGAAATTATGGTTAGTTATATAACTATTTTCTAATTATATTTAGGGAAGTGAATGGTTTAATTATCGAATTTCAATTTTCATTTTTTAATCGGGAAATTTTTTATGGTGGATTCATGCTTGTTAAAAAATTTATTCCTCATGATTTAATTTAGCACAGGGCCCCTACATTATACGAGACGGCCCCGGTTACAAGTGTTTCCCCACTTTACAACGAGTATGGAACAAATTATCCCTTTACTCCTTCTTTGGAAGGCAATCAACATGTAAAACTCTCCTCACAACACCAATGAGCTTGCTATCATCCTCGGCAAAAGCATCCTCTTCACCACTCTCATCATGGCTTTCTTCCGGCATAAGTTCATACAATTCCTCCTCTTCATTGAATACTGATGTGATGATTTAATATAGTGTTTTTCCCCCCGTATTTGAGCTAAAATGTGTATCAATGGTGCTCTTAGGAGCCATTTTATGCTAACTCTCTCCATCTAGTCGGGGTTTTCTCGTTTTGTGTCTCGATCGCAGGTTTAAGGGAGTTATCTCTCTATTTTCTACCACTATCCGACTATTTCACCGGACTCGGAGAGGTTCGAAGACATATTTGATGAGTTCTAAAGTCCCGAGGATACTTTTCGGGATCTCCGAGCGAAGAAGCATCAAGCCTCAGGCGCCGGAAGCCAAGGAACGAGTATCGGACCCGAGCCCGATAGGGTCGGGCGCCACACGCCCGATCGGGCGTCATCGTCTTCGCGGCCACAAATGAGAGACGTTGCGGGCCCGACGGGCAACGTTGCCCGATCGTTATTACGTTGAGAAGCCCGACGGGCGGATAGGCCCGATCTCACGGCGCCTCGGCTTGCCCCGCGCCCGTCCCCGGGAACCACGGGTGTGCAGCCCGACTCCATCGGGGGGTCGGCCCGATGTCATCGGGCGGGTTCCTCGTTTTGATCCCCGCCGCTTCGCTTGAGCCCGATGTCATCGGGCTTAGTTGGCCCGACGGGCAACGGCCTCCGCGCGCTCATTTAATGATTTTGGGCCGCTTAGTATAAATAGGGATTTGAAAACTTTTATTAGGCATCTTTTTTTTATCTTTGTTTTAGCTCTTATTTCTCATAGTTTCTCTCAAGAACCCTAGCTTTTTACTACTCTTCATTGTGATTCAAGATTGAACCTTTGGATTATTCGCAAGTTTAATATAGTTCATTAATTTGGTAATCTTCTTCCTCGTTCTCTTCATTATTATTTGCTTTTGCTATTATTGATTAGATTAGTTTCTTAGTTATTTGCAATAGTTCAAAGTATGGATTTTTATATGGAATTTGTTATTGTTTTCTCAAGCATGAGTGAGTAGTTTTATTTCTAGGATCGTGGGGATCTGGTATGCAATGAAGGATTGATAGATTAGTATAATTACCCTTTATTTCAATTGTTTCCCCGTGATTGAATCGTTCATGCTAGATTTATGAATTAGGCCTCGATTTGTATTTCTACTACCGCAATATTGAATCGCTTTCGAGAGGAGAGATTTTGTATAGGCTTTCAATCATTAGGCATAGTGATCCTCGACCATGCGAGAGCGGCTAGGTGATCTTTGAGGGAGGTAATGTTCGAGAGAAATTACATGTGCCCTAGATAAATCGACTTATCGGGTGATTATTATTCGTCTCCGATTTCCCGAATTGTATGCATAGTGATCCATAATCCTAGTTCTTTATTAATTGATTATTACCTTCATATTTAGTTCTATCATTTGCCTATTAGTTTAGTCACACACCAATTTTCATCGATTTAGTTAGTATAATATTAGAATTCGTATACAATAATATAACTTTCTCCCCGTGGATTCGATCCCGACTTCCCCGACTACTGTTAGTGGACTTTAGGTTATTTTTGATAAGGTGATACGACTTTAGCCTGTCAAATTTTGGCGCCGTTGCGGGGGAGCCGGTTTATTTTTATTTTGTCTCGAATTATAGTATTACACTAACCTCTACTCCAAGAACACCCGTTCTTCGGAGCATCTCACGTTTGTTTTAGTGTTTTTGGTGTATGAGCAGAAATTGAAATCCTCAAATCTCATTCCATTTGATCCGAGATTGAAAAGACCGCTCGTAGGCTCGTAAAACAAGCTAAGCAAGCGAAGTCGGGCCGCAGGGACACCTTCCCAAAAGACAACTACTCCGCCATCTTCACCTATTACCGCTATAATGGGTGACGAAACTAAACCAACTTTCGAGATTATGCACAACCTTCGCCCCGACAATGTACCCACCGGGGTTCGGATGCCTACCATTGCCGCTACAAACTTTGAAATCAAGTCTCATGTACCGAATATGGTTCGAATAATCGCTTTGTCAGGTTGCCATCCGAAGACCCAAATCAAGATCTCAGCAGCGGTTTTTACAATGTTGGGCTACTCGTAAACAAGCCGGTGTTACCGCCGATGATATGAAACTCATCCTATTTGGGTTCTCTCCCGCGCGACAAAGCTCTATTTTGGTATAATAAGCCGCCTTCCACCATCACCACCCGGCGTAACTATCCAAAATCTTCCTCATCAAGTGGTATCCTTACCAAAAGATCGCAGATATGCGCCATGCCATAGTAACTTTCACCCAAGACCCCGGAGAATCTTTATATGAAGCTTCGGGAGAGGTTCAAGGATCTCGCAACGCCTTCGCCCTCATCATGGTTTAGACCAATGGTATTTGTGTCGATTTTCTATACTAGAGTTGATGCGGATACAAGGAGAGTAATTGATGGAGCCTCCGGTGGATTTTTCATGGATAAAGCCATTGATGAGGGGTATGAACTTCTAGAGAAACTCGCTTCTAATCAAGCCTCTACCATTCGTTCCTCCATGAAGAAGGGAGGGAAACATGATGTCGAAGCTATTTCTTTATTGTCCCGGCAACTAGCCGCTCTCAACCGTAAGATTGATTCCTTGAAGCTAGGTAATGACTCCTCCCATATGAGTGTTAATGCGATGGCTAGTGCTTCTAATTATATTGCTCCCATTTGTGATGCTTGGGGATACCCGGGCACAATTGTCAAGAGTGCCCCCGCGCTCCTATCTTCTAATGTCGGGAGCAACCGTGAGGCGGTTAATGCGTTTCAGCCATAACCTAGGGTCGGCTCAACCCATATTCTAACACTTACAACCCCGGTACGTAAATCACCCCAACCTCTCATATCGGAGCAATAATGTGTTGAATCCTCAACCTCAACAACCATATGTCCCACAAAATCAGGTTCAACAATATCAACCTCAACAACAAGCTCCTCCCGGCTTTCGGAGAAATCAAGCTCCACAACCACCCGCTCCTCCTACCGATCCAAACATGACAGAGTTGAAGAATATGATGTTTCGTATGCGAAAGGTTTTAATGCCTTTCAAGCCGACACAAAGGCTCAATTGGAAAACTCGGGTACGCATAACAAGATGTTGGAGACTCAACTAGCTCGGCGGCTAGGTTCTTCCGCTAGTAGGCCACCCGGATCATTACCTTCGCAGCCTATGCAACCCGCAGATACCGCCAATGCCATCACTCTTAGGAGTGGAGCGCAAGATGATAGTCCGTAGATGCCTAAAGATGACCCTTGTTAGCTCCGACAAGGATGAAGTCACACCGACCATTCTACACTCCTAAGGATGTCGCCCATGCAGAGAAGCGCACGCAGTTGAAAAAGTTTCACCTCCCACTCCCGTGATCAAGGTACCGTTCCCCAATCGACTATTGAAGACTAAGCTTCGATCATCGCCTCGGTAAGTTTTTGGAGATAAGTGAAACATCTCGCAGTAATCGTTCCTTTTATCGAACTTATTACTCAAGTTCCCGCATATGCTAAATTTTTGAAAGAAATTCGACTAGGAAAAGAGCATTTAATGAAATTCGAGACCGTAGCTTTCACCGAAGAATGTAGTGCTCTTTGCAAAACCAATCCCCACCTAAATTGAAAGACCCGGGGAGTTTCTCTATCCCTTGTAACATTGGCACCATTTTTATCGATAAGGCTTTATGTGATTTGGGTGCTAGTGTTAGTGTCATGCCCCTTACCGTATGCAAAAAGCTTCGACACGGGCGATTTAAAATGCACCAATATTACTCTTCAAATGGCCGACCGTTCACAAATACCCCTTAGGTATCTTAGAGGACGTCCCCGTGAGAGTAGGTAAATTTTTTATTCCCGTGGACTTTGTTGGGCTTCGACATGGAAGAGGATACTCGCATCCCAATCATTTTAGGGAGACCATTTCTTCATACCGCTGAGCCGTCATAGATGTTAAGAATGGTAAATTAACTTTGACCGCGGGGGATGACAAGGTGACCTTTAGTTTAACCAATGCCTTGAAAAGTCCCATGCTAGAGGAAGCCCGTTATAGAATTGATGTCATTGATGTGCTAGTTAACGATGACATGCCTCAATCCCTTCGCGGATCCTCCCGGAGGCTTTGCTTTGTTTTGCATCTTCTACAGTGATGGTAATCCCTCGAGTGCCGCCGCGGATGACCGGGAAGCGGTTCTAGCATGTGGAGAGCTTCGACGGTATTACCACTCATGACCGGGAACGGTTAGTATATGATACTCAACCTAGTAGAGGTAAAGAAACCTCGAACCGAAACCCCTTCCTCTTCTCTCGCGCTATGCTTTTCCTCGGATGAATCTCGAAAATTATCCCGTGATTGTTAGTGCTTCATTGAATGATGGTCAAATGTCTCAACTTTTGTCCTGCTTTTGAAAAAACATAAACAAGCCATTGGATATAATATTGATGATTTGAAAGGCATAAGCCCCGACTTCCGCATGCATAGAATTCACTTAGAGGATGATCATCGTCCTAGTATACAAGGCCAACGCCGTTCGAACCCCAATATGCAGGAAGTAGTTAAGAAAGAGGTCATGAAATTGCTTGATGCCGGAATCATCTACCCCATTGCCGATTCTAAGCGGGTGAGTCCAGCTTCAAGTGGTTCCTAAAAAAGGAGGTACTACCGTTGTTAAAAATGAAAAAATGAATTAATCGCTACAAGAGTAGTAACCGGTCAGGCGTATGTGCATTGACTATAGGAAATTAAATGTTGCCACCAAGAAGGATCACTTTCCCTCCCCTTCATCGACCAAATGTTGGAAAGGCTAGCTTGTCATTCTTATTTCGTTATCTAGATGGGTATTCCGGTTTCTTCCAAATCCCTATCCACCCCGATGACCAGGAGAAGACCACATTTACCCGCCCTTATGGTACCTTTGCCTATCGACGGATGCCATTTGGCTTATGCAATGCCCCCGCCACCTTCCAACGTTGTATGATGGCCATTTTTTCCGAGTTCATTGAGTCCATTATGGAAGTGTTTATGGATGACTTTAGCGTGTATGGAATTGATTTTGATGCATGTTTGCTAAATCGGCTAAAGTTTTGAAAAGGTGTGAAGATGTCAATCTTGTCCCGAATCGGGAGAAGTGCCACTTCATGGTTACCGAAGGAGTGGTACTTGGTCATATTATCTCCCGAACGTGGCATCCAGGTGGATAAAGCAAAAATTCAAGTGATTGAGCAATTACCCCTCCCCGTGAATGTAAAAGGGGTGCGAGGTTTCCTTGGTCATGCGGGGTTTTATCGCCGCTTCATCAAGGATTTCTCTAAAATTGCTAAACCACTTACTCGCTGCTCCTCAAGGATGCCCCGTCTCGTTTACACGATAATTGTCTTATATCTTTCAACAGATCAAGCAAGCTTTGATTACCGCTCCGATCATTCGATCTCCGGATTGGAACCTTCCTTTCGAGATTATGTGTGATGCTAGCGACTATGCCGCGGGAGCCGTGCTTGGTCGTAGGAAGGGCAACATTCTCCATGCGATATACTACGCTAGTAAGACCCTAGACGAAGCTCAAGTTAACTATGCCACAACCGAGAAAGAGCTTCTAACCGTAGGTCTATGCACCGGACAAGTTCGTAACTTATTTGTCGGGATCTAAGGTCATTGTTTATACCGACCATGCCGCATTAAGTATCTCCTAGCCAAAAAGGAGGCCAAACCTAGACTCATTCGAAGTGGATTTTCTCGCTCCAAGAATTCGATTTAGAGATCGTAGACAAAAAAGGAGCGTAAAATGTAGTGGCCGATCATCTCGTCCAGACATAAGATGAAGACATGGAAGAAGGTCTACCCATTGATGACTCATTTCCCGATGATAAGCTCCCCGGCAGCCACTTCGCTCACCCCGTGGTATGCCGACTTCGCCAACTTTTGTGTGAGTGGCCGTACTCCCCGTAGCCGAGTTACCAAACAGAGGAAGAAATTCCTCCACGAGGCTAAGAAGTATTTCCGGGACGACCCTCTACCGTACAAGCTTTGCGCCGACACCATCTATAGGCGATGTATTCCGTAACGGGAGGTGCATGACATTCTCAAGCACTCCCACTCCCTGCCATGTGGAGGCCATGCCGGGCCCTCCAAAACCGCTGCTAAGGTACTTCAATCCGGTTTTTACCGGCCTACTTTATTTCATGATGCTAGTACCTTTATTAAGTCCTCGTGGATGCATGCCAACGAACGGGAAATATTTCCCAAGACATGAGATGCCTCAAACCCCCATTTTGGAAGTTGAATTATTTGATGTATGGGGTATTGATTTTACGGGCCCCTTTCCCTCTTCATCCGGCAATAATTTCATACTTGTTGCCGTTGATTATGTGTCTAAATGGGCGGAAGCCCTCGCATCACCAACTAACGACTCTAAAGTCGTTATGAAAATGTTTAAAAAGATTATCTTTCCAAGGTTTGGGGGTACCAAGGGTTGTCATAAGTGATGGTGGATCTCATTTTCACAAACGCACTTTCGAGGCTCGCTTAAGAAGTATGGTGTCTACCATAGGATCGGCCTAGCTTATCACCCTCGACAAGCGGGCGGGTAGAAGTGTCTAATCGTGAGATAAAGACTATTTTGGAGAAAGTGGTTGCTAAATCTAGGAAGGATTGGAGTGACAAATTAGATGACACTTTGTGGGCTTACGGAACCGCTTTTAAGACCCCTATTGGCACCACCCCTTACAGGTTAGTTTATGGGAAAGCATGTCACCTACCCGTTGAGCTAGAGTACAAGGCTTTTGGGCCGTTAAGGAACCGAATTTTGATGCTAAGTTAGCAGGAGAGAAACGCCTTTTGCGATTAATGAACTCGATGAACTCCTATTGAATGCTTATGATAGTTCGCGTCTCTACAAAGAGCGTACTAAGAGATGGCACGATAAGAAAATTTTGAGTGAGAGTTCTCAATTGGTGACAAGGTCTTATTGTACAACTCTAGATTAAAACTTTTCCCCGGTAAGTTGAAGTCTAGATGGTCCGGTCCATTTTCTCGTCACTAATGTTAACAAGTTTGGTTCTATTGAGGTGATGAATGCAACAGTGAAAAATTCAAGGTTAATGGCCAACGCTTAAAGCTTTATCATACAGGAGCTCTCTGGATCCGTGGAGGAATTATACCTCCAACCCCCTTCCCCTTCGTTTGAGGGATGCAAAGATTATGGTCGTGAGGGACCCTCATAAACCAGCTAATCGGGAGGCA
This sequence comes from Beta lomatogona, assembly GCA_947646795.1. Lineage (NCBI taxonomy): Eukaryota > Viridiplantae > Streptophyta > Magnoliopsida > Caryophyllales > Amaranthaceae > Beta > Beta lomatogona. The sequence goes on along the minus strand of CANSNZ010001251.1, from coordinate 63,902 downwards.
ACCCGATTTTCCCTTTCCTTTTCTTCTTTTTCCTTAGTATAATTTTGTTTTAGTTTTTCTAGTTTTGTAGTTTAGGTGAGAGAGTGAGAGGGTATTGATCATTCCATTGAGGTTATATGTGTACAGGGATTTTTTTTGATTCCCGATGATAGCGAGGCTCATTTTTCATGGAAAATATTGCAAAACCCGAAAAAATGCAAGTTCCGCTCCGCCCGATGGAATCGGGCTCCCACGCCCGATCGGGCCCGCGAAGACCACATGACAGAACTCAAAAAGAAAACCGCCCGATGGAATCGGGCGCAACACGCCCGATCGGGCCCGCAACAGGAGTTGGCAAAAAGCGAAACAAAACACCGCCCGATCAAATCGGGTCATTACGCCCGACGGGCAACCCACCGTCGGCCAAAATATTCGCCCGATGGGAACGGGCAGGATTCGCCCGACGGCCGAGCACCGTTACTACCTCGTCACAAAACTCGCCCGCCCGATTTCATCGGGCAATCCGCCCCGATCGGGCCCGCAATCGGATTTTAGAATCTCAAGAAAAAATTCCGCCCCGATTACATCGGGCTCCTTATGCCCGATCGGGCTTCGTGCCAAGAACTCATTAAACTTGGGATTTCTCACTCACTTTCCCCATTCACTCCCAATCTTTTTCTCTCTCTTCTTCAAGCCCTAACCCCAACTCTCTCATCTTCTTCCCCAAATTCTCCATCCACCATTAACAACCTTCAATCCAAGCTACTTAGCTCTCCACAAAAATCAACCCTCTCATCTCCCCTATCAATTACCCACCACATCATCTTCAATTTGGTTTTCTATTTCACTCCATCTCTCTCATCCACCCCATTCCACATAAAGTGAGTGTGACATCTCTACATTTTTTTCAAGCATCATGTCTTCAAGGAGGCGTCGCGGATCCGGCACCGGACCACCCCAACCACCACCACCACCACCACCACGGGACGAGACTTTTCCCGGATGTCGTCTTTTCGTCGACGGAGCAACGTGAACGGTTTCGCCGCCTAAAAGGGCGCGAGGTGAGTCCTACCCATTTCCTTGATATTGAATTTTTAAATAAATCGGGTATTGCTTCTGAGTTTAAAGATTTCATGAAAATAATCGGCATGGAATCTTTCTTTTCCGTCCATGTTAATACCTATCCTGCACTGGTCTATGAATTTTATAGCAGTCTTAAGGTTACCAAACCCCGAACTGGACCTGTATCCTATGTATCCTTTAGACTGCTCAATCAGGATTTCCACCTCACTCGCCGAATTTGCACGGGTACTTCGCGTACAATGTGGTGGGGAGATTGGGCACCCCCTAACTACCATCATCGTAGCACGTATTTTGCCATTACAGTGATGGTAATGACTTCACCCTACAACACTGCAAGGGTAAATTCATCCACCAACCCATCTTTAAAATGTGGGTTCGATTTATGTCGCAGACACTATTTGGGCGGGTGGAAGGGCAATTAATAAGGGGGGATGAACTGTACCTAATTGGCAGCTACATGCTTAAAGGGACGCCCGACCATTTTCAATATAACATCCCTCATCATGTTGCGCTCCAGATGGAGCGTATTGCCACCACTTACCCTAAGAGGAGAGCGGACGGTACTTCGACCTCTCTGGCTATTGTAAATGGGGGGTTAGTGACTCTTTTTGCTCGGAAAATTCCCGGTTTTGATGAGTCTCGCTACCACCACCACCCTTAGGACCCACCCTCCCCGGACTATGCTTTCTGCGATCGCCTCCATTGGTTAGCGAGGGTCGGGGATAAATATCAATGGCGCATCAACGGCAAGGCGCTCTATTGAGTTGCCTAGTCCCTTAGCCAAAATTCGACCAGGGGCCCCCACTACCACCTTCCCATAGCCGGTTCCGACTTTCCCACCCCCATCCCCGACATTCCCCAACGCACATTTCACCGTCGCCCCTCATCCCGCCGATATTGCCTCTACTTCGACGCTCCCCTCCCCCATATTCTATCGCCCCCGCTTCTTCTTTTGATTTTCAGTGGAATGATGAGCATGCTCCAAATGGATGGAGTCCGGGTATCACCGCCAACTCTACCGCTATTCGTAACATCGGCCGCCAAGGTTGATGCTAACTCCGTCCTTCTCCGGAGCCTCAGCCAGCCGTGTTGGATACATTGGCCAATGATCAACACCTAGCTCGGATCCCCGTACGATGACTATTGCAGACAAAGATACGATTGCCGAAACCGATGCCCACCCATCCCGGTACTCTGGAACCCGACTACACCGCCCAGGGTCCAAAGAGAGGGGGTGGCGGAGGTGAGGATGGTGGAGGTGAGGATGATGGAGGTGAGGATGACTCGAGATGCGGATGATGATGGTGAGGACATTTCTATGGATGGTCGATGCCCGTGTCCCTTTCCTTTCCCTTGTTGCAATGCGGCCATTGCCAAGTTCACTGGGGGAGAATTTCGTAAGTATTAGTAGTGTTTTTCTTTTTGTTTTTTATGTTTTCCTTTTGTTTTACCGCTTTTTAGGATAGTTAAGGTAGTTTAATCGCTTTAAAAAAAAAAAAAAAAAAAAAAAATAAAAAATCAAACAAAAATACGAGTTGAATTTGAATAGCTTGATTGCTTCCCCGTGCCCCGAACTTATTTTGAAAAATGATTTAACTCATTATACCGGATAGTTGGGCATTTGTGATTGGGACGTTGTGATGTGATCTTTGACCGCCTTGATCTCGAGTGAATTTTGATGATAAAGTGCCTATTTTAACCGCACGCTTGAATTGGTTAGATTGTGAGGATTCATTCTAGCCCTCGGATTTATCTCTATATCCGATTTATTCTCGTGTGTTAGTTCCTCGTAGCATTCTTATCTTGGTTTTGGCATTGTACTCGTTGAGTTCCCGGTAACTTTAGGCATGTGCCGTGATAGAGGCGTTCATTTGTCTAATTTTAAGCCTCGTAGTTGTTTAATGATTTTTCCCCCTAGCCCCGCCGAGCCTAATGACTTATTTCTCGGATCTATATTAAACCACATTACACACCTTGAGCCTTTACATTGACTATTGTCCCAAGCCTAGCTTGGGGGAGCATTTGTTAAGTTTATATCATATTGTGTGGTTTATTCCGTAGGGTGGTTGGAAAATAATGATATGGTTGTACAAAGAAAGAAAAAGAAAAATAAAGTGAAAGAAAGAAAGAAAAAAATTTGATAGTGAAAAAATCTGAAAATTTCTATGATCTTCACTCGTTAACTTTCAAAAGTGTTGGAAATTATGTTGAAAATGACAAGCTTATTGGTTGGTTCGTGAAACTTCAAAAGTTGGTTATTATCTTGGTTATGTTGCCGTTGCCATGGGAGTTGTTTTGACCACACTTAGTCCTACTAGTGTTTTTTTTTTTTTTTTTTTTTTTGCTCCCCTTTCTCGGCTTTTCCACCACATTTCCTAAATAATTTCCGTACCTTTACCCAAGCCCCATTACAACCCCGATAAAGACCTTTGAGCAATGTTTGATTGTATATTGGAATAATACCGAGTCAATATGCCAAAGTTGAAGATTAAGTTTGTTATTTGAGTCGACTCCGATTAGGGATGAGCGATATTATACCTTTTTAAACACATGAGAGTGTGAGTGGGAAGGGCTATTATGGTTGGGTTGGTGAGCGATCGGGCACATATTTTGCCTCGCCACAAAATTGAGAGGAGTGACACCTCCTGAGTACCTTTTCAAGATTTGCATGATATGTAGGGCGGCTACGTTTGATGGTTTACTTAAAGTGATTGGTAGTCGGGTGATCTCGAGCAACCGAACTTGAATTTTGCTTGCTTGAATGATTTTGAGTTGGAAATAATTGAGTTTAAACTTTTCCATCCGAGGGGTGAAGCAATCCTATTTTTATTCTCGTTGGCTTTGCTTGAGGACAAGCAAAGGTTTAGCTCGGGGGAGTTTGATGTGATGATTTAATATAGTGTTTTTCCCCCCGTATTTGAGCTAAAATGTGTATCAATGGTGCTCTTAGGAGCCATTTTATGCTAACTCTCTCCATCTAGTTGTGGTTTTCTGCTTTTTGTGTCCGATCGTGGGTTTTAGGGAGTTATCTCTCTATTTTCTACCACTATCCGACTATTTCACCGGACCGGAGAGGTTCAAGACATATTTGATGAGTTCTAAAGTCCCGAGGATACTTTTCGGATCTCCCGAGCGAAGAAGCATTGAAGCCTTGGCGTTGGAAGCCAAGGAATGAGTATCGGACCCGAGCCCGATAGGGTCGGGCGCCACACGCCCGATCGGGCGTCATCGTCTTCCGGGCCACAAATGAGAGACGTTACGGCCCGACGGCAACGTTGCCCGATCGTTATTACGTTGAGAAGCCCGATCGGGCGGATAGGCCCGATCTCACGGCGCCTTGGCTTCGTCCCGCGCCCTCGTCCCCGGAACCATGGGTGTGCAGACTCACCATCGGGGCGGGTCGGCCCGATGTCATCGGGCGGGTTCCCGTTTTGATCCCCGTCGGCTGCTTTGAGCCCGATGTCATCGGGCTTAGTTGGCCCGACGGGCAACGGCCTCCGCGCGCTCATTTAATGATTTTGGGCCGCTTAGTATAAATAGGGATTTGAAAACTTTTATTAGGCATCTTTTTTTTATCTTTGTTTTAGCTCTTATTTCTCATAGTTTCTCTCAAGAACCCTAGCTTTTTACTACTCTTCATTGTGATTCAAGATTGAACCTTTGGATTATTCGCAAGTTTAATATAGTTCATTAATTTGGTAATCTTCTTCCTCGTTCTCTTCATTATTATTTGCTTTTGCTATTATTGATTAGATTAGTTTCTTAGTTATTTGCAATAGTTCAAAGTATGGATTTTTATATGAAATTTGTTATTGTTTTCTCAAGCATGAGTGAGTAGTTTTATTTCTAGGATTGTGGGGATCTGTGTATGCAATGAAGGATTGATAGATTAGTATAATTACCCTTTATTTCAATTGTTTCCCCGTGATTGAATCGTTCATGCTAGATTTATGAATTAGGCCCGATTTGTATTTCTACTACCGCAATATTGAATCTCGCTTCGAGAGGAGAGATTTTGTATAGGCTTTCAATCATTAGGCATAGTGATCCTTGACCATGCGAGAGCGGCTAGGTGATCTTCGAGGGAGGTAATGTTCGAGAGAAATTACATGTGCCCTAGATAAATTGACTTATCGGGTGATTATTATTCGTCTCCGATTTCCCGAATTGTATGCATAGTGATCCATAATCCTAGTTCTTTATTAATTGATTATTATCTTCATATTTAGTTCTATCATTTGCCTATTAGTTTAGTCACACACCAATTTTCATCGATTTAGTTAGTATAATATTAGAATTCGTATACAATAATATAACTTTCTCCCTGTGGATTCGATCCTGACTTCCCTGACTACTTGTTAGTGGACTTTAGGTTATTTTTGATAAGGTGATACGACTTTAGCCTGTCAAATACCATGTATCACCTCATTGTAAGAGCTTTTATTGATGGACAATTTGCTTGCTATGTTCCCTCTACCTTGGCACTTGAAACATTTTCTATTGTCTTCATACTTTTCTCTTTAGGCACGAATACATTTTGTTTCTCTACTCTCTTCTCTTCTTTAGACGAGTTATCTTTCTTAAACCCCTCATAGTTCTTGTTAGAGGAAGAGTAAGATGCATAAGATGAAGAAGGTTTAGTGAAATAGTTACTTATTGTAGCATAGGAATGTTTCGACCTCTCTTGTTTCTCACGAGATTCAAACTTTAGAGCTAGTCTACACACATCATCAAAAGAGTTGTAGTTTGCTACCTCCACCTTCTTTGCAATGGTCCGGGTTCAAACCCTTGATATAACGTGCAATCTTCAATGGTTCACAAGTCACAAATAAGGCACAACTTATCAAACTCCATAGTGCACTCATGCACACTCAACGTATCTTGGCAAAAAACTTGCAACTTTAGGTACTGTTTTTGCTCAAAATCACTCGGTAAAAAACATCTCTCCGAAGCTTCTCCTTTAGCTTAGTCTAACTACTAAGCTTGTATTTCCCCTTCCTAGCATGTTGAGCCTTCAAGTTTTCAAGCCAAATCCCAAAGATACTTGGTCAATCTCACCGAAGCAATCTTAAACCTTCTTTCATCATCAAAAATCCTATAGTGACACACCTTCTTAAGTTGTCAAATCCATTCAAGCAAGTCTTCAGACTAGAATCCCCCGTGAAATCATCTAATTTTAACCTCTATGATGCGCTCAAGTTATACGATGTTCTTGTGGTATTTTAGGTGCACATTGCTAAGGGATTTGTTCGTAATTGTTAAGGTTTGCATATAAATCATCCTTAGCTGAAGTTCGGAGTTTTGCGATATAAGTTGTGTTAATGTCATGCATTCCGAGCTTCCAAGGTGAAATGCATTTGAGCCGAGCATCACAAGCCACAAGCTCGCCAAGCCAAGCTCGAAGCATCGCCAGCAGCCCCATCGCACGCCCAAAAGCCAGCATCGCCTAGCCCAGCCATCGCACGCCCAAACCAGCAGCTAGGCCATCGCTCGCCCATCGCGCACACCCGCACGCTCGCCCGGCGCCACGCCCGCCTGGGCCACACGCCGGGCGCCGCCGGCCGCGACTCGCGAGCTTCCTCGCACCTCGCGACGAGCCTTGCTCGCACCTCGCGAGGATTATCGGACGGTGTGACCTCGCGTGGTTTCGCCAATTCTTCAGCTCGTTGCGAAGGTAAAGCTCATCGCACGTGCGACCTCGTACCGCACCTCGCGACCCCTATGGCGCTTTAAATGACGACCGACTTTTGAGCCTTAGTATAAATACTAAAGTTTGTTTTTGGACCTAAAAACACACACATTGGAGGAGAGAGAATATCCAACACTCCATTCTTCTCTTCTTCTCTTCTCTTTTTAGTTTTTGTTTTCGAGTTTAGTCTTCGTAGCTTTCAATTATGGGATTGGCTATTGCTATGCCGATTGGAGCTCGAACCGTTCTTGAACGAGATTAATATGGAGCTTCAAGCATTATTGTGAGATCTTTCCTCTCTATTTATTTTCTTTGATTATGGTTTAATTTCTATGCTTGCTTTCAATGGTTTTTGCATGATTATGCTAGGAATATTACTAGTTTGATTGTGTAATTAATCTAATGCTAGATTTAAGAATAGAATCGGATTGTTTTATTCTTTTATCAATTAGTAGCAAACTAGGGAGTAACTTAGATGCGGATCGCCTTGGTTATTTCTTGGGGAAATTGAATCAACTGTTAAATGTTTATCGCTTGTATGACGTTAGCGCGTCTATTGGTTCTCTCGTGTTTATTGCCGCTATCGGATGAACTTAGACGCTATCGGACTAGGTTATCCTTTAGTTAGGGTTTTATAGTCACGCCGATCGTGCTATTCAACTAAGAATAAGGAGAATGCGAGATTAATTCTCAACAATAGATAATAATGGAAATGAATAAGAGTCGAGGTTCAATGATCGAAAATGAATCAAGTGCATGTTAATCGGATTCAAGATCTTCCTATATTGATTTCTCATCTTATTTATATGTTAGTTAGTTGTAGTCTAATAACAACTCTTTGAAACCCCCTTTTATTATTATTAGGTTTCTCGACCGTTAGAGTCTTCTAGGTACTAACGCACGCTAAGTATAGAACTCGTCCCCGTTTCCCTCGTGGATACGAACCTTACTTCCCTTATACTAGTTTAGTGTAAAAGAGAGTAGGAGAAAATTTTATCTTTGGACGGGCGGCGTTCACGACAAGCGCTGCCCGCCAAATTTTGGCGCCGTTGCTTGGGAACACGGTGTTACTTGTTTATAGTTAGTGTATGCTTTTGGATTGTATTGCTAATGGTTTTTGTTTATGGTTAATACTCGTGCTACTAACCAAGAACCTTTGCAAGACGATCGAGATCTAGAACTAACCCTTTTCAAAGTCGAGAAGAGAATTGCGTGAAGACTTTAGAGAGCTCCCTTTCTCGCTTGAATTTGAAGAAGAGATGCCTCCCTAGAGTTGAGCACCGCACTTTAAAGGAGCTCACCGCTCCTAACCTTGACCAACAACCTTTGTGTATCACATTTCCGAACCGGAAGTGGGGACACATTTGAGCTAAAGCTCGGGGTTGATACATTTACTTCCCTCATTCCATGGGCTAAATGGTGAAGATCCAAATAAACATTTGTCGAGTTTCATGTGGTATGCAAAAAGATGAAACCAAGTGGAGTTTCGTAAGATAGAATCAAGCTTAAAGCTTTCCCCTTTTCGCTAAAAGACGCAAAGAAAGGACTGGATGTACTACCTTCCGTCCGACAAAGATCACCACTTGGGCTCAATTGAAAAAGAGCTTTCTCGAGAAATATTTTCCCCACTTCTAAATCATCTACATTGAAGAAGGAGATAAGTAACATCGAGCAACGAGGCGAGGAGTCTTTTATGAGTATCGGGGAGAGGTTTAAGAAGTTATGTGCTAGTTGTCCATACCACTGTTATTCGAGGAAGATTTGGTTCTATACTTCTATAATGGCTTATGTGATGAGGATGCTAGGATGGTCAATGCAAGCAAGTGGTGGATCCATTGTGAATAAAACCGCACTCGCCGCTAAGGAACCGTTAAATGAGCTACGAAAGCTCGAGGCGCTTTAGTAGAAGGTCCGGAACTCGACGTGTGGTCTCCGAGGGTTCTAGTTCTTCTAAGCCGGAAGATCAAGTGCAAGCTCTCACATCCGTGATGCGAGACTTCATAGTGAAAGAGAAAACTCACCAAGTGAAGGCTTGTGGCATTTGCTCTTCACATCATCCAACCGATTTTTGTCCTCATCTACAAGAACCGAGTGAAGAGGTTAAGGCGGCCGATTTTCAGGGCCAAGGTTTCCCATAAAAGATATGATCCATATTCTCGGTACCTACAATCCGGGATGGCGAGATCATCCTAATTTGAGGTACGGGAACTCATCAGTGAACCAAAGACGCCACAAGCAAAGATAACCGCCCACCACCTCCTTATTCGAGGGCACCTGAGCAAGGAGCTCCATATTTTCGGCCGCAAGGCCAACCACAGGGACCGAGTACCGGCATGTCTACGAGAGGATATGATTAATGCTTTAACTAAAAATGTCACTAACATGCAGGAAATATGGTTCGGGCTTTCAGGAGGAGACTCGTTCGAGCATCAAGAACTCGGAGAGCCAAGTAAGCCAAATTACGGGAGCCGTAACCAAGTTGGAGGCTAGGGATTCGGTGAGGTTTCCATCCCAAATAGAACTCAACCCTAAGATGAACGTGAGTGCTATCACATTAAGGAGTGGAGCGGAAATTGCAAGCAAAGAGAGGTTGGTGGTTCGAGACAAAGAGATAGTGGAAGAGGTGATCGAGCATGAACCGACAACATATTGTAAATCATTGCCACCTCAACAAGAGGAGAAAGTCCAAAAAATCACCTCCTCCACCATATGAACCAGAGCCACCATTTCCCGAGGCATTAAGAGAAACCCGCAAAACAGAGCGCACCAATGACATTTACGAAGTCTTTCGTAAATGTGAGGTAAACATTCCCCTTTTTGATGCTTTAAATCAAGTACCTAGGTTTGCTAAGTTCCTTAAAGAATTATGTACTTCGAAAAGAAAGCAAAAACAAAAGGGAGTGCAAAAAGTGAAGGCTAGCGAGCATGTCTCTGCTATCTTTCAAAAGAAATTGCCTCAAAAGTGCAAGGACCCCGGCATGTTTACCATCCCATGTACCATAGGTGACACCATGTTTCCTAAAGCCATGTTAGACTTAGGTGCGTCAATTAATGTGATTCCATATTCATTGTATAAGTCTTTGAAACTTGGCAATTTGCATGAAACCGGTGTGGTGATTCAATTAGCCGATAGATCCAATGTTTATCCTAGGGGTAAATTAGAGGATGTGTTAGTTAAGGTTGGGAAATCGCAATTTCCCGCTGATTTTTATGTTTTGGAGATGGAGCCCGATAAGCATGCCGCCCCCATCCTTTGGGGCGACCTTTCTTGAAAACATCTTGCACTAAAATTGATGTTTGCGCCGGTTCTTTGACCATGGAATTTGAGGGAAAGGTAGAGGCGTTTAAAATCGATGATTCTAAGCCTTTGATTAAGGATGATAACCCTCTTTACTCTATTAACATTGTTGACTCGTTTTGCATGATGTTCTTGATATCGAGCATGTTGATGAGTCGATAAATGTTGATGATGTCTTGGTCGAGGATCGTGCCTCTCCTACTAACATGCAGTTATGGTGCCGAGTGGAAAGAGCGGAAAAAGCCTCCCCGATTTACCACCTTGTTTTGAAACCGTACCACTAACGATGCATTGCCGAGTTCTTCTCCGTTTGTTTTGCGGGTACTCGAATCGGGAGGTCGACATGGAGCCTCCATTGTCACACATGGAGCACAAGCCCAATTTTTGAGCTTAAGGTACTAAGTCGAGCTCACGACTTTAAACAACAGCCGCTCTCGGAGGCAACCCGAGACCCCGACACCCCGAGACCCCTTTATTTTCTTTCTTTCTCTTTATTTTTCATCAAATTTCCACCACCACAACAAATTTTCTTTCACCCACCACCCACCCACTAAAAAGATCCACAACCAATCTTCATCCACTTGGAACCAAAATCCACAAAAGAAAAACCCGTTGGGAGGAGTTCAATAGCTAGGAATTGGTACAACTAGAGGGTCGAGATTGTTAATGTATCTTTTCGATCTCTTAAGCTAGGTGAAAAACTCACAAATTCAAGACTTTTGAACTTGTCATTTGTTCGGGTGATTCGAGGGAGAGGGTTGTGAGTCGAGTTATGAGATTTGAGTTGGTGTTGTTAAGAAATTTGAGTTTGACGAATCGCTTTTCATGAGTTTTGAGAATTCGATCTTCGATTTACTCGATTGTTGGTTTCCCCCATTTTCAGCTTTACTTTTGCTTTTAATTGTCGACACATTGAGGACAATGTGTAGTTTAAGCAGGGGGAGGGTATTCTCATTCTCGTGTATCTATGTTTCTCATTCTCGTGTATCTATGTTGTATATATTACTTTCAATTTGAAAGAAAATGAAAATGAAAAAAAAAAAAAAATGAAAAAGAATATAAAAAAAAAAAGTGATTAAATGAATCCCGCTGAGTTGAAAACCCACAAGGGTGGGCGACTCAGGCAAAAATGGGGGCCCGGATAGGTTGAAAACCCGAAAGGGCAACTTATGCAAAAGAGTGGCTTATATTGAGCGGGTAAGATGGTGAGATGAAAAAAAAATGAGAAGCTAGGATGAAAACCCGAAAGGGCTCCTAGGCAAAATGAGAGATTAAGAGAGAATTATGTATTTTGAAGATTCATTTGCCGGAGATTTGTTTTGGCTTTCACTTTCTTTTGGTTTATTGTTTTTGGGAGTAAGCATGGAATTTATCCCTTTTTGTCTTTGTTCCATAGCTTGCTTATATAGGTTGGTTGTAATAGTAGTAGTAGTTTATCTTTTGAGGTTTTAGGCGAGTTGTCATTTTGATTGTGGCGTTGGAGTGAGTTCAATTCCTTTGAGATCCTTCAGGAGTTGAGCTCACATTTTGGTTGTCGTTTGGTGATTATTGTTGTCGCGTCTTTTTATTTTTCAGGTGAGCTCGAATCTAAGTGTGGGGGAATCATCGTCCCTTACGTTTAGGTTTTTGAGCGGATGTTGTTAAGATGTGATGATGATGATGTAGTTGATGGGGAGTGTAGGTTGGTGTCGTTAGTTTGGGTGATGATTTATTTGGTGATCCTCATTTTGAGTTTACTCGAGGTCGAGTAAAGTTCAAGTGTGGGGGTATTTGATGCGCCAAGTTATACGATGTTCTTGTGGTATTTTAGGTGCACATTGCTAAGGGATTTGTTCGTAATTGTTAAGGTTTGCATATAAATCATCCTTAGCTTAAGTTCGGAGTTTTGCGATATAAGTTGGGTTAATGTCATGCATTCCGAGCTTCCAAGGTGAAATGCATTTGAGCCGAGCATCACAAGCCACAAGCTCGCCAAGCCAAGCTCGAAGCATCGCCGCCAGCCCCATCGCACGCCCAAGCAGCTAGCATCGCCCAGGCCTCCAGCCATCGCACGCCCAAGAAGCAGCTAGGCCATCGCCGCCCATCGCGCACATCCGCACGCCGCCCGGGCCACCGCCCGGCCACCGCCCGGCGCCCGGCCGCTGCGACTCGCGAGCTTCCTCGCACCTCGCGACGAGCCTTGCTCGCACCTCGCGAGGATTATCGCACGGTGCGACCTGCGTGGTTTCGCCAATTCTTCAGCTCGTGCGAAGGCAGTAGCTCATCGCACGGTGCGACCTGTACCGCACCTCGCGACCCCTATGGCGGTTTAAATGACGGCCGACTTTCGAGCCTTAGTATAAATACTAAAGTTTGTTTTTGGACCTAAAAACACACACATTGGAGGAGAGAGAATATCCAACACTCCATTCTTCTCTTCTTCTCTTCTCTTTTTAGTTTTTGTTTTCGAGTTTAGTCTTCGTAGATTTCAATTATGGGATTGGCTATTGCTATGCCGATCAGTAGCTTGAACCGTTCTTGAACGAGATTAATATGGAGCTTCAAGCATTATTGTGAGATCTTTCCTCTCTACTTATTTTCTTTGATTATGGTTTAATTTCTATGCTTGCTTTCAATGGTTTTTGCATGATTATGCTAGGAATATTACTAGTTTGATTGTGTAATTAATCTAATGCTAGATTTAAGAATAGAATCGGATTGTTTTATTCTTTTATCAATTAGTAGCAAACTAGGGAGTAACTTAGATGCAGATCGCCTTGGTTATTTCTCGGGGAAATTGAATCAACCGTTAAATGTTTATCGCTTGTATGACGTTAGCGTGTCTATTGGTACTGTGTTTATTGCCGCTATCGGATTGAACTTAGACGCTATCTGACTAGGTTATCCTTTAGTTAGGGTTTTATAGTCACGCCGATCGTGCTATTCAACTAAGAATAAGGAGAATGCGAGATTAATTCTCAACAATAGATAATAATGGAAATGAATAGAGTCGAGGTTCAATGATCGAAAATGAATTGAAGTGCATGTTAATCGGATTCAAGATCTTCCTATATTGATTTCTTATCTTATTTATATGTTAGTTAGTTGTAGTCTAATAACAACTCTTTGAAACCCCCCCTTTTATTATTATTAGGTTTCTCGACCGTTAGAGTCTTCTAGGTACTAACGCACGCTAAGTATAGAACTCGGCCCCGTTTCCCCCGTGGATACGAACCTTACTTCCCTTATACTAGTTTAGTGTAAAAGAGAGTAGGAGAAAATTTTATCTTTGGACGGGCGGCGTTCACGACAAGCGCGGCCCGCCACTCTATCATCATTGAAATTAGGTTTAACAATCCTAAAAATAAAATCATCATTCTCCTCATCCATTCTTGCTTCAAGTAGGTTCATGTCATTAGCATCAACGTTATATTTCAATTGAAAATTATATTGTTGCGTAGCAAATTCGCAATTGCCATAGTTAACTTCTCCATATCACCCGACATTAAAGACTCCAAACAAACTTCAACAACACAACAAATAGGAAGCAAAAAAGCACCTTAACACCACGAACCCCACGTGGAGGTTGTAATTTTGCAAGAAAGATAAACATATTACCTTGGATCTTTGAAGAGTATAATCCCTTCTATCCTCACCCTCATGGAAAATATGATACCACTTGATATGAACACCGAGCCAAGCAACCTAAGTATTCAAGAGAACGTTACTTTGATACACCAAACTCACTAAGTCCGAAAGTATAACAAGTAACAAGATATTTCAAAGTAAAGTAATCAATCCTAATTACTCAACTAAGAATTATAAACACTCAAACCACTCCTGGAATTAAGTTGTTTAGGCACTAGTTAATTAACACCCCTGAAAATTAAACTAATGAACGTTTAGGTTTACGAAAGCAATCACAAACTTAACACAATTTTTATCATAAAATCACTCTAACCCTTGTAATGTGGCTATACTTGTTATTTATATTGATTAAGCAAGAAAGCCATGCTCTCCAAGCACTCTACATGCCATGGCTAAGTATAGAGAAAAGAAGAGAAGTTTCCCTCTTAATTCGAGCGTATAATCTAGCTAGAACGTAACGCAAAGACAAGCATAAGGAAAGATGTACAAATCATTCCGAAAATACTTAAGCTATACACGACATATAGGATCCAACCTTGCGCGCCACTTATAACTCCAAAATAAGGATACTTTCCTAAAATACAAGCCATGACAACTAACACTCTAAAGGACCAAATTTACTTAGTTATTTCGGACCTTTTACAACAAAAACATAACTCAAAACAACTCAACTACTTTAACTAACATTTTAACCAATTAAGACTCTTAATTAAAATACTAAGTAGCTTCTTCTTCAATCCAAGTAACACACGTGACAAAAGCTTATTGATGAACCATCAAATTGAACCCCACATGCTACATGGTAAGTGTAATTGGTTTATCTTTATTTGGTGCCTTGGAATCCGCATCAATAACATAGACAACAAGTAACATTAAGCAAATGATTCAAACCCTACATATTTAAAGCATTGCGATCCATTGTGGTGGTGAATATTTATCTCAAGAGTTTGGTTATCATTTGAAAGATTGTGGCATTGTTTCACAATTGACTCCACCAGGGACACCCTAATTGAACGGGGTCTCCGAAATAAGGAATTGAACTATATTAGATATGGTTCGTTCCATGATGAGTCTTGCTAATCTTCCAATTTCATTATGGGGATTCGCGCTTGAAAGAGCGGCATTTACACATAACACAACACCATTTAAAGCAAGTAGAGAAGATACCATATGAAATGTGAACCGTAAACGTTCCAAAATTATATTTTCTAAGCATATGGGTTGTGAAGCTTATGTAAAACGTTTACTCTCTTATAATCATTCATCTAAATACGATAAATGACTTTTTGTGAGTTATCCCAAAGAGACTAAGGGATACTACTTCTACAACCAAAGCGAAAACAAAGTGTTTGTTGCTCAGATCGGTATCTTTCTTGAAAAGGAGTTTATTTCCAAAAAAACAAGTGGGAGAAATGTATATCTCGAATAAATTCGAGAACAACAACAAATGGATGAAGTTAACACCTCATTAGAGGCGGCCCGACATGAAAATGCTCGGGAGGTCGGGCATTCCATTTACGTACCTCTTACCGTCCCATGGAAATAATCCATGCAAAGTCCATCAACCTAATGAGGTAGAAACTTCTTTTGTTGTTCCCCAATGAAGGACCAGTAGGACCATCATTCCGTCAAAAAGATATATTGATTTCCTTTTGACTCAAAGTTTGAAATAACGATTTTCGAATCAGAAGATCCTACTAGCTACAAAGATGCTTCGGAGAGTCAGGACTCCGAAAGATAGCTTGAGGCCATGAGATCTGAAACTCATTGGATGATTTGCTCCGATGGGGTTAAACCCATTGGATAAAAATGGATTTTCAAGTTGAAAATAGACAAGGATCGAAACATTATTGTTTTCAAAGCAAGGTTGGTGGAAAAGGTTCCAAACAAATTTATGGTATTGTCTTTGATGAAACTTTCTCACTAGTAGCTACACTGAAGTCCATTAGCATAATCCTTGCGATTGCCGCCTTTCATTACAATGAAATATGGCCGATGAATGTTAAAACCGCTTTCTTGAATGGGTTCTTAAAAAGATGATGTATACATGACACAACCTCAAGGTTTTGAAGAATAAGAAAATCCAAAGAGGGTATGCAAGCTTAAGAAGTCCATTTATGGACTAAAGCAAGCCTCATATAAAGAAGTTGGAACCTTAGATTTCATGATGCTATCAAGAAATTTGGGTTTCTCATAAATGAAGAGGAATCTTGTTTATACAAGAAGATAAGTGGGCGTAATATTACTTTTATGGTCTTGTATGTGGATGACACACTTCTTATGAGAAATGATAAAACCATGCTTGAGTCAGTCAAGGAATGCCTAAAAAATTGTTTCTCTATGAAAGACCTGGGAGAGTTAGAGTAAATCTCGGGAATAAAGATATATAGAGATAGATCGAAAAGGCTGATTAGACTTAGTCAAAAGACTTATATTGATAAAGTTGTTGCAATGTTCAAACCGGAAAACTCCAAAAGAGGTTTCATTCCCATGCAACATTTAACACTCGGCAACACTCGGTGTCCTTCTACAAGTAGGATCCATTATGTTTGCCATGATATACGTGTGAGTAATGTTCCCTATGCTTCGCATCAGGATCCATTATGTATGCCATGATATGCACTCGACCGCATGTTGTGTATGCTTTGAGTACAAGCAAATCCGTAAGATGCACACCGGATGGCAAAGAATGAATATACTACTCCCTCCGTCCCAAAATACGCATGACACTTATCAATGCACGTAGTTTTAGATGATAAGTTATTGTTTGGTTATCAATTGTTATTTTATTGAAAAGTAGATGTGATAGGAGTTAGTAGTTAGTAAAAGTAGTATTATTTTATTTCAAGGAGAGAGAGTGGGGTCATGGTTAGAGTTGGTGGGTAGTATGAGTGGTATTATTTTATTTGGATGAGAGAGAGTGTGGGCCAATGCTTAAAAGGTAGAAGGATTAAAATAATAGTGGGTCATATCCAAAAAACGAAGTGTAAAAGAGTATTCCGGGACAGATGAAAAAGGAAAGTGTAAAGAGTATTCCGGGATAGAGGAGTAGTAGAAAATTCCTTAAATGACATAAAAGCAACCGATTTGGTTCTCCCAAAATTGGATCAAGTAAGTTCAATTTATTTTGGGCTCAATTTTTGGGAGACTAAATCGGTGCGGCTTGGAGGAGAACCGGATTAATTTTTGTTAACCGATCTAGTTCTCCTCCAAACCGGACCTATTTGGGGGTGCCAAAAAAATTGAAGGCCCAATGTCGCTATACTTAAAAAGCTAAGGAGGAACACAACCCTCATAACATCTCCTCATTTCTCCTCAGCCTCCAAGCCCCGTTTCTCCTTTTTACTCCCCGAGCGTTCCTCTCTCTTCTCTTCAGCTCTCTCATTCCTCTCACTTCCCTCCTATCCATCTCTCTTCCTCTTAAGAAGACAGAACCCTAACCCTAACCCTTACACCCACTTCCCTATTCCCTCTTCCCTCTTTTCCTCTATCTACACCCATTCTTGAGGTCTTCCGCCATTTCCTCTTCATTTTCCACTTCTTCGTTTTCGTCTTCGCATGCGTTTAATTTTTCGTCACACTTCCTTAATTCGAAGTTGTCTTTCTATAGCCGCTATTATTCCAAGCTCGATGAATGGCAAGTGCCGGTCCTTCGTCTTCGTCATGCATGTGTTGATTCTTAGTCGGTTGAACTGGACAACAACAACAATTGATATAAAAAGAGAGAAAGTCGCGTCCTTCATGGATCTGGGCAACAACATAATTGATATCAAGAGGACAACAACACAATTTTTTTAGGGTTTGAGATTCTAATTCCTTAATTTTTTGCGTTTTTAATTTATCTAGGGTTTTCGTTCGTTCCAAAAAGAATCATTATTTTTGTTCGCCTTATTTTCTTTCATTCCGGATGTAATTTTTTCGTTTTTACATTAGCTTGTTGATTTTTTTTGTTCGTTTGTAATTAATTGTTTAATTCATGAATTGTATTTGATTTTAATGTTTGTTATCAAGTTTTATATTATTATGATTTTATTCCTAAGTTCGTTTCTGTCATTGTGTTGCTGACGTGCTTGGTTGGTTGGTTGCTAACTTCCTGAATTAAGTGGAGTTTGCTTGGTTGCTGGACAATGCTTTGTATAAAGTAAGATTCTTTTTTTTAATATCACAATTGAATTAGCTAATCCAGTTTAGCAGAAACCCGAATCAGTTAAGTATTTTTATTGGTCTGGTTTTCTGCCCAAACCAGATTAGTTAATACTTAACTAATCCAGTTTTCAACCGGATCAGTTGATTTCTTATAACTGCTCCTAGTCCAACCCCTCATGCCCAATAACAGATCAGTAACCCTTGTTTTGACCGGATCAGATGTCTTTTTTTCCACTGGTGATATCCTTATTGTACTTGAAAAGGACTAAGGATAATTTCTTGGTTAATGGTGGAGATAATGAGTTGTTTGTTATTGGATACTCCAACGATGCAATCTTCTAGAGTGACAAAGATGACTTCTGATCCCAATATGGTTTCATTTTTTGCCTTAATGGAGGAGCTGTGAGCGGAAGATTTCTAAGCTGAGTACCATCATGGATTCTAAAATAGAGGCTGAGTATATTGCAGTAGCAAATGCAATAAAGGAAGCTGTTTTGGATCAAAAAGTTCATTTGTGAACTTGGTGGAGGCCCTAGCATTGAGAATGGTATTGAGTTATATTGTGATAACAATGGTGCCATTGCTCGTGCTAAGGAATACGGATCACACCAAAGGTTTAAACACGTGCTCGTGGATCTTCCGTCTTATTTGATAGATCGTTGGAAGAGAGGATGTGAAAGTAAGCAAGGTTCATACTGAGGATAATGTATCATATCCTCTAATTGAACCGCTTGCTCAACCTAATCATGAGTGTCATACTAGGTCTATGGGGCTTAAGCATATGAGATAATGGCTTTAGGTTGTTTACTTCATAATTGTAAATACGTTTATTATGTTTTGAATGTTTATCAATAAAAATTCATTTCTTATTTAATTGTTTTCAAATAACCTGTTAATCTTTATTTGCCCATAGATCGAACAAACTCCATTTAAATTTATCTAAAAAAAAAGACAAAACTCCCTCAACATTCATTATTTGACTGTTGACAACCATTAAACTCCCATCCACCCTCTTCTGCACATGTCTCTTCCTATTAAACTTCATTATCTTGCTTCCTCTTTTATTATCTTGCTTCTTCAATGGCGTCCCAAAATTCAGGTTCTTCTTATTCTATGTCTAGGTCGCCAAGGTCGAATAGCAACAATCACATGATGCGCTTCCATAATGAAATTGCACGCTGAGGGTTGTGAGGGTAGAAGACCACCCAAAAGGAAACAATTTTACGGATGTTCTTACTGGCCTGTAAGTTGGAATGGCTAATTTTGTGTTTTTTAATTAGGGTTTAGTAATTTTTTTGTTCAATTTTGCAGACGACTTGTGGGTTTTTCAAGTAGGAAGATGAGGAGATGATGTTCGTGAACTCCAGCACATGATCTTCGAAAGGGATGCGACAATCTGTGAGCTTCAAGGACAGATGGTTGTGCTGAGAAAGAAAATGAGGAAGTTGAAAATTCATAAGGACAAGCTGGTGGATGTGGTCGAGGAAATGGGCATTGCAACAACTAAAACCATGTTTGAAGTCAAGAACTACACCATTGGGAAGAAGTTGTTATTTGCTTTGTTTATGTCTTGGATTTTATTTTCAATGGTGTTGTTGTTGAATAATGTAAGCGTGGGTGATGTAGCAGTTTTTCCGTTGGGTAGGAGTATGTTTAACTCAATTAGGTTGGGATTTAGTGGTAGTTGTGCCCCTGTATTTTGACTATGATGCAGTAGTTACAGTAGTATGAGGTACGCAAATACTGCTCTTACAATTCCTTTTTGTGTAAATTACAGCAATATATATAAAAGGATCTTTTGATCAACTTGAATGTTCTCTCAATTCTTTTTGCTAATTGATAGTAATAAAGGAAACACAAATGAAGCAATAAGCAATAATCTTTCATTAATAGAACATGAGTTCAGTACACAAATAACACAAAACACAACATATGCTTAACAAGGGCCTCGAGCAAGTTCATTTTCAACCGTAAACTAAAGAAAAAAAATAGAAAAACATACCTATATCTTTTGCGATACATAACAAAGCTTCCCTAAATCATCCCGTTGTTGTAGCTAATCATGCAAAAAATATCCCACAACAACTCTAAAAAGGACCAAAGACTTGATGATGACCCTTGGCTGAAATTGAAGGAAAATCTTGTTGTTAGAACCACATCGGGCCCTTTACCATGAACTCCGCAAGTTATTTACATCAAAAAACATTGTCGAGTGTACAACATCTACAACATGGTCATGAATGTTTAAGGCTTTTGACTTACATTTGTAACTACAAAGCCATCAGGTTATACATGACCCTTTCCCCTACCTCTGCCACCTCTAATTCCTTTTCCTCTCTTATAGCTAGTGGTGTATGATCCTCTTCCCTTACCGCCTGTTGTGATCCCTCCACCCCTACTTCCTCTACCTCCCTTGCTGCCAATGGTGTCTGAACCTCTTACCCCACCCCCTGGTGTGTTCCCTCCACTCCTTCTTCCTCTTCCTCCTCTTCCCACAACTTTCCCCTCCTTTCCCAATTCTGGATGGTTATGCTCTTATTGTAAGATGGTTTTGTTTGGGTAGGTGCAATTGGTTGGGGAGCTGCTCCATCAGCCCTTAGTCCGCCTCTTGGTCTTTTTGGTTGTGGTGCTGCTGATGTAGCTCTATCTTTGGTGAGGCACCTCCTATTATTATGTCCTTTGTTGTTGCACATACTGCAAGTGATTTCCAAACCATGCTTTAAGTTAATTTTCCAGGCCTTTTTGGATCCTCAAATGGTCTTTTCTTCTGTTCTTTCTAGGCCTTTTAGGTCCTATTTTTATTGGAGGTGAATCCAATACTATGCTGCTATCTGGCTAGTGGCTCTCACCACCTAAGGGTGGGATTGAGTTTGCATACGCTTTCATGTAAGTGACCTTGTAGCAGTCACAAATGTAATCCTCAGACCTCTTGTCAATGAAGAATATAGCTGCACAAGCATGGCAACATGGTATCCCGCTCATGTCCCACTTTCTACAAGTACATGTTCTTGCTTCCAAGTTCATTGTAAAGTCAGTCCAATTAATGATTCACTTGGAACAATATGTTGGAGGAGGGCATAACTTCGAATGGGCAACCTTCTACTTTCTCCTTCTCCAACTTCTCGTTGAATTATCGGGCATATGTCAAAGGTGCACTTTTCAAGCTCTTTGTCTTTTTCTTCACAAGTCTAATTTGCATCAAGGCCGCTTTTATATCCTCTAGCATGTACAACAAATGCTTTGCTATGGCATGTATTTATGTACCCATTAAAGGTCTCGCTATGTTGCTTGTAATCACATATGCTTTCACAATTGTCTTCATGAATTCTCTCGCAAAAGACCTTTGGGTTAGTATGCTTTAAGGAAGTCATAAAGCAAGAGGATTTACTTTTTCTAAGTCTGCCAAAGCATCTTTGTAAGCAGCCATATAGTAGGCCTTTGGAATTGTCCAAAACTTCAACTTCTTGTCATCCCCTCTATAGTTCTTGTGCCATAGAGCAAAAATATGTCAAGCACAGTGTCTGTGCTCAACTTTAGGGAGTACAACTCCAACACTGTTGAGGATGGACTATCACATCAAAACAACCATGTAATGTTAGTTTGTCATTATAATCATGAAAAGAAGGAAGAGTTAACAAGAAAAGGAGGAAGCATTATACCTGCTTTCATCTGATAATATGACAATGGTTGTCCTATCCCCAAGTTGCAAGCTTTTTTGCAAGTCCCATAAGGATCTCTTCCATAAACTATTGTTTTCACCCTCAACTACATCACATGCTAGTGGATACATTTGATTATTTCCATCTCTTCCTACTGCCACCATCAACTGCCCCCCAAGGAAAGTTTTCAAAAAACAGACATCTATGTAGATCACTTTCCTACACCCTTCTTTCCACCCCTTTTGGACCCCCTCAAAACAAACATACAATCCTTCTACTACAAAAGACATAAAGAGACCCCCTAAAAATCCCTTTAGAGACCACTTAAGAGGTGGTCTCTAGCTTAGCGGTCTCTTCGTATAAGAGACCACTTTTTAGAGGTGGTTTTTTAAAATAAAAAAAGAGACCACTATTTAAAATAAGTGGTCACTCAGGGTTTGGTTGGAGGAACTAGGGAAGAAGGAAAAGGAATCGCTTATTCGAATTAGGTGGTATTTTTTATTCTATCAAGAAACCACTTATGCAAATAAGTGATAATTTTGGTTCCATTAAAAAGGTCACTTCTCTGTATAAGGTGGTCTCTTTGCTCCACATATTTAGAATTTTACATCAGCCTTTGTTTTTTTTTTTTTTTTAAAAAAATTACGTATATTTGCATTAAATATTTTAATAAAAAAATTCTCTAAGATATTACTAACTATACTTTATACATTTTATCCATCCATGAAACATGTATTAGTAGTACATAGTACAATACTGGACCTAATATTCAGTCACTACAATTAATGATATACATTATTATATAATACTTGTTTCAAGAGTGCTCAAAGTTTCAATCAATATGTTTCATATTAGAGTAAATTAAGAAAATTTCAAATTACAAGAACAAAAGTTTCAAAAACGAAAAAATTGTAGATACATTATACATCCTAGTCAATATTGACCTTATCTTCAAATTCTTCCCATCGACTTTCCACTTGTGCGTGTGAGCTTCGCCAAAGTACTACCAAGACATTAAGGCACCCGGCACCCAAGTAAAGCATGAAAGAGAAAGAGAAAGAGAAAGAGAAAGAGGCTCTTTACTCGTATCAGGTAGTTCATCCATCTATCTACACCAATACAAGATATGTAGGCATAAGGAAAAAGGTAAACAAGTAAAGACAGAGAAATCAAAAACGAAAACTGAAAATTTGATAAGCAACTGTAAATGACGAAGGAGTACATTATCTGCTAGTTTGTAGATTACATTTATAATTCCTGATTTGATAACCACATAAGTGGGAGAACAGCTGAACATTAATGTAAAGTCTACTATATCTCAATCACTTCTGTACATTTGTGTCATTTCATTTTCTTTTTCAAATTGATCCAATGCTTTTCCTCGCAAAATTAAATCAGATTTCAGATTGCATAAACCAAATGTTCAACATAGATGAGACACAGTTCACCCCAAACAAAACAATCAAAATAAAGGAGATAAAATAGTAGTAAATAGTCCAGCTCAACAAAGATAGGTATGTGAAACAAATATTGATCTAAAAGCATTCGAAGCAGTACAATCCCAATATCAATCAGAGAAAGAATCCCAAAGACATCATCAAAATGATAATTAGATCTAAAACATACAATTATAGGTTTAGTAATTACTAGAGAGTTTGTGAGAAACTTGAGGAAGAATTATGACTCTTTGCCGGCGACAAGCAGATAAATTGGAGGATTAAGACGACAAGAGACAAGCAAACAGTCGGAGAAGATCTGGAGCACGAGCTGACGACAAGCCAATGATGAGCCAATGATGAGCCGACGACGAGTCGGCAAAGCCTAGGAGCACAAGCAGTGAACGTTGAGCCGTCAGCAAAGCTTTGGAGCACGAGCAGATGATGAGCCAATGATGAGCCGACGACAAGCCGACAAGCCTAAGAGCACAAGCTGTCAACGATGAGCCATCGAAAAAGTAGATAAGGGAGAAAGAATACAGAGAACTACTATATTGAGGCCCTCTTCTTTTGAACTTATTTTGGCTGAACTGAACTGAACTTATTTTATTTTTGCTCAGCTCAACTTATTTTAGCTGAATTAAACTTATTTTTGGTGAACTAAATTGTATTAACATAATATTATCAATACTTATTATTATTATTTTATAATAATAAATAATAAATAAATAAATAAATAATAATAATAATAATAATAATAATAATAATAATAATAATAATAAATAATAAATAATAAATAATAAATAATAAATAATAAATAATAAATAATAAATAATAAATAATAAATAATAAATAAAAATAATAAATAATAAATAAAAAATAATAAATAAATAATAATAATAAAAAATAATAAATAACAATAATAATAAAAATAAATAATAATAAATAATAAATGATAAATAATAAATAATAAATAATAAATAAT
>CANSNZ010001251.1:0-37500 GCA_947646795.1 Beta lomatogona | reverse complement strand
AAATACATTCCACCTTGTTGTAATGCTCCTTCATGCCCGATGAAGTTTCCTATGAGCATAGCACTTGACCTTATATGTAAAATATCTCTTTACGACCACTCTATAACCTCTTCTAATTGTTTTTATAATCTCCTTTGCAAGCCAATGTGGCCTAGTATTGAAAACTTCCAACAAACCGGGTCTACTAGATAGTCACACTAAAGGAAAAAAGCCCAAGGGTCAGGTGGTTAAATGGGGCCCAAGGGTTGCGTTTTTTGACCACGCCCATTGGACTAGCAGCCATTGGCATTTAAGAAGGGCTACGGTTCAAAACCGCAGCCCTTAGCGTGTTAAGGGCTACGGTCAAGTCAAAAACCGCAGCCCTTGCCGGGTTAAGGGCTGCGGTTATTAAGGGCTAAAACTGCAGCCCTTCTGACCCAAATTTTTTTTTTTTTGAATTTTTTTATCTTAAGTGTTCCCAAACAGTTATATATATGTATAAGTATCATTTTTCATTGCAAATTATGTCTTTTTTCACACAAATACTTAATTTCCTTTTGACGCTTGATATCATCTTCCCGCTTCTTTGCCTTCTTTTCTTTCTCCTCCACATGAAAATTAATAGCAATTTCAACATCCCGCTCAGTCATCTTTAAAGCTCTCTTAGCTTCATATTCCTTGTAACCCATGCTCATTAACAATGATAAGGATTCATCTGATACTTGAAGTTGAATATTAAGAAAAGAAAAAGAGAAGAAAAAAACATTAGTATTTATAGCAATAATGCAATCATTCAATGAGGCCAGTCTGATGATTGGAGAAATATATACGGTGTATGTGAATGGTTTAGAGAGCCACACTACAACACATAAAGTAAAATGAGAATCACTATAAAAATCAGAAAGTTTAATAGCCTCAAAATCCAGTAAATAATAGAGTTAAGCACATTACTGTTAATATAATTCTCAAGCAATATCCTTAGATAGGAGCAAACTGATTATAATGCGAACCAATCCTCAGACTCAACCGAAATGATTTTGATAGCAAACACATGCTACCACTAACCTCTCCCATTTCAAGCACCTCTGAAGCATCTTTGAATTGTTGAAATCTCATAAGTTGCTTTCCTTTCGTGTGCAGCATAAGACCCATCATTATTGCTATGCCAAATATAACCAATATAGTAAATATTCAAAATCTATACCTAAAAGGCAATGAGAGCACTCAAAAGTACATACAATAACTTGCAACAACCACATACATACCTTTGATCAGTCTCAGAACCCATATTAACCTTCTGTCCTCTTTGATCCTCAAGCTCTATGTTGTAGTCCTCAATTGGCAGTGAGCCATCTGCGTGTCTCTTGGCAAGTGCAGCTACAGCCGTCCTGGTACATTCAAGAAAGAGATATTTGAGCAAGCAAGTATTACTTAATTCAATTAAAGCAAGCAATAACCACCCTCATAAACTCAACATAGAGATTAAATGGATAATATACCACAGCCATACAATCTCAATTCCAAAGACGACAAAGGGCGAACACCATAATTTAGCAAGAGAAGACTTCTCCAACAAACACAACTGACAAATAACCAGACTCAACTTTCTTACTTACAAATCACAATTGCTAAACAACACAATTCATACTCACAATAAGACAAATAAGGGAGAAGATTGACTAAATCCAAAAAATTAGTGAAATTGAAATTCAATCCTTTATCTACGAAAACAAAAGCCTTAACATTTCATACCATCAAAAAGCATAATTCAATACAAGCAGCCTTCAATAGCTTGCTATTCATCAATTCAAAACCTTTGATGATCATTATCACACATACACACACACACACACACAAGCACAAGCAAAACAAAAAAACACCCATAAGAGCAAAAAAGTTCAGGCCAATAAGAACACGAATCAAACATAAAAAGTACAATATAACTAAATTATAAAACAGAAGGCAATTTAGCAATCCCTAAAGCTTGCATGATCAATTACCCCACAAACATACATGATCAAAATATTTAAAAAAAATCAAAACTTTAGAGGAAATAAATTAAAAACAAAAAAAAATTAAAAGAGAGATGAATTAGGGTAAATAGTTTACTTGAGACGACCGAGTCTAGAAGAACATTTTTCTTCCGCCATTAATTATTGCTGAATAGACATACCCTCATCAACATTAACTCTGGAAACCAATATTTTGGTGTTATTTTTAACACCCAAAGTGATGCAAAGCAATTTATAGAAGTAATCAAACATCTCAACAGAAGACCCGAATGTTTTCGGACCGAGAATAACGCTGAATGAACTTGTTGATGTTCCAGTTAAGTTCTTTCCTTCAGGCTAGGCATTAATACACCAATGAATCCGATAGATAAATTCACTGAAACCTCAATAAACTTATGCAATACCTCCACCTTTCATCAATATCCCAGTTGCACACCATTTTTCTCCTTGGATAATACAATGCTAACTGCTCGTACAATGTTCTCACAATTGAAGTACTCATAAAACTTGTCTCTGTTAGTAAGAGTGCTCTCTTACAAAAGAAAAGTCTTGTAAATTCCAATCACTAAAAACCGCAAATTCAGCCCAACAAATTGCTAAGTGAATTAATTAAGCAAAATCAGTTTTAGGCTCAACTTCATACTAATTAACATGGGTTATACTTAGGGCTTGAATTTTAAGCTTCAAAATCAGAATTTTTAAGGGGAACAAGGAGGTAGCCTTTACCTCTGCTTCCAGAGCAGGGAAGACACGACAGGGGGAGGAGCTGGGCTTCGGGAAACGGTGACGACATCCGGCAAGGGAGGAGAGCTCCGGCAAGGCCGCGCGGCTCCGACGCAGGTGCGATGAGGCTGCTCGAGTGTAGCAAAGAGAATGAATCGAGGAGAGAGCGAAAGAGGCAGGGGGCAAAGAAAGGAGGACCGGTGGTGGCAAGAACACTTGATTGATCGTTGCACGATCGACAATTCCTCCAATGACCTTCCAACAACGAGTCCTCGATCACGTTTGCAGCCATAACCTAACCTAAAAGCCCTCCACTCTATACTCTTTCAGCTTTCCCCACTGTAAAACTAATGCAAATTCATAAAACAACACAAAGTAAAAAACAAACAATTCAAAGGCAGCAAATTTCGGCATTACACTGTCAAGCACTGCGAAAAAAACTTAACGAACAAAAAAGGGATAAAAAATACTACGATTGACAAATTTCTCAAAGAAAAATGAAATTTAATCAAACCAAACAAAAAAGAAAAACCTATACATAAACAAAAGCAAAAACATCATTAATGGAAACTCGAATTTGCATGTACCCTAAAAAAAGGTTACCTGAAGCAAAACCCTAACCAAAAATAGACCTAACATTAGTGTATCCAAATTCGATTATCTTGATTAGCAGAAACAATAACAAGGGCGGGATTAATTTATATATTAAAAAAAAGATCTTAGTCTGAAAAACCCTAACTCCGTAAAAAAAATAGTTCGAGCAATAAAATTGGGGAAAAGAGGTAAAAGGATGAAAAATATTAGAAAATAGAATCAGAAGAAAAAAGAGTGTAAGTAACAGATCGATTAGAGAAGATGAACCTGAAATGTCTGAGACGAGAAAGAAGCGAAAGTTTTATTGGATTCACCGGCGAGAGGAAGAGAGGTGCGAGAGACAGACTCTTGCGAACCCTAAACCCTTGCGAGCCTTCGCCGACGAACCATAAACCCTTGCGAGCCTCGCCGGCCGAACCCTAAACCCTTGCAAACCACTAACAAGTAGCAAACCCTCGCCGACGAAGAAGGATGAGAGGAGAAAGATGATGCGGTGAAAGGGAGAGATGATGCGGTGAATGGGAATTAGGAGAGAGAGAAATAGGGTTCAGCGAACGAGAGAGTATAGGAGACTGTTTAAGGGAGTAACGCGATTAAGCGGGTTATTTCATTTTTTGGGCTGTTTAAGGGCTGTAGTTTTTTATTTAACTGCATCCCTTTAATCACTAAAGGGATGTGGTTTTGGACTAACCACTACCCTTCACTATTAAGGGATGCGTTTTATAATAAACCGCAGCCCTTGCGCCGCTCCCCTTGCGTTTTTTCCACTAGTGTCAAGTGGACTTTATTTGCTTGTTTTTGTTCATGTTATAACTTCTTGTGCAAGTGTGTTCATTAACCACTGTTTTCACAACAAATGACCATGTTTTGGAGTCCCAAGATGCATACAGCTTTAATGGACAACCTTCAATGCACCTCACACCTAACTTTTACTGCCTTGACTTGTTACTTACAACAATACATAAGTTCCTCGCCTCAAAAACACCAAACTTTGCCACAACTTGTTTGAAGTCTTCCTTTGTTCCAAATCTCCGACCAACCATCCACCGGAATAATGTGAATAAGTGTACTTGCTAACTAGAAAGCTTATTCTTGCTCTCCTCTATTGGACTTGTTTCCTTTTTATCACTGGCAGGAGGAGTGTGGATTTCTTCATCTAAGTCCTCATAATTAGGCATAATTTCTTCTGTTATAGTAGTCATCCTGCTAGGCCCAGGAACTATGTCTTTTGTTTGAGAAACAAGCTTCCCTTACAGAGCATCATACTGAAGTTGTTGAGCTAGTTCCAGGAGCTTTTGGTTGAATCCTCTGATCCTTTCCCTTGATGTCTTGAATAAATCATCACTAGAGTCCAAATCATCATTCAGCTTAGGGTCCTTCAAGTGCTCCAAAATCATCTTCTGGTTCATGTTTTAGGTTATCTTCCTCATCTTCATACTCCAAATCATCCTCACTATCATCTCCTAAATCATCATCCCCATGAGGTGCATATTCATAGTCAAGCTCATCTTCCTTATCCTCATCAGCAGTATAATCGTAGTTTATGAGACTTAGTGGTCTTGGATCCTCCCATTCATAACCATCAGAACTTCCGTCCTAGAAAAGGTTGGTGTTGAGTTTTTTTGGTGTTCCGGTCGTGTTAGTTCTAGGGTTTGCAAATGTATCAAGTGAGAAGGTAGGTGTGACTGGTGTAGGGTTTTTGGCATGTGACTTTAGTGCTTTCATAGGTGGAAAAGTGTTTTTGGATGTTGGACCAAGTGATGCTGACTGGCAAACCTCTTAAAGTATTCTGACTGGCTCAAAATAACCACACTTGGAAAGTTTGCGGTGCCGTCATTTACCACAACAGACTCCTGAGTAAGGCCCCTTTTGACCACAGCCTTTGGGCTTTTTTCCTAAATGCCAAGGGGTCGCTAGTCCAATGGTTGCGGTTAAAAAACACACCCCTTGGGCCCCTTTCGACCGAGCAAAGATTTGGGGATTTTTTCCTCTAATGTTATCAACTTGCAAGCTGACGTTTGCGAGATTACTTGCTCAAATGATTAAATTACGAGCCCATTGTCCAGGTACTCCTATCAAGACTATTCGTCTTGACAATGCTGGTTAATTTACTTCTGAAGCATTTGATGATTATTGCATGTTCATTAGGATGTTGAACATCTTGTAGCACTTGTTCATACACAAAACAGTCTTGTAGAGTCATTAATTAAACGTCTTCAATTAATTGCTAGACCATTACTTATGATGTCTAAACTCCCAATCAATGCTTGGCGACATGCTATATTACATGCAACAGCACTGAGTTATCATAAATTGTCCCCTTCACAATTGGTTTTTGATCAGGAACCAAATATCTCCCATCTTAGAATTTTCGGATGTGCAGTTTATGTTCCAATAGCTCCACCACAACGCTCCAAGATAGATCCTCAAAGGAAGATGAGAATATATGTTGGATTCGAATCTTCATCAATAATCAAATACCTTGAGCTAACCACAAGGGATTTATTTACGACTCATTTTCCTTATTGTCATTTCAGTGAATTAGTTTTTCCATCTTTAGGGGAAGAAAACAAACAGCAGGAAAAAGAAATTACTTGGAATGAATTATCACTATCTCATCCTGATCCTCGTACTAAACAATGTGAACTAGAAGTTCAAAAGATAATTCATTTACAAGGTTTTCAATTGTGATACACTTTTATTAACCCAAAAAAGAGTGACTAAGTCATATATAACGATTGTAAATAGTAAAGCTTGAAATCTTTCAAGGACAAACTAAAGTTGATGATGAGTCTAAAGCACGCCGGTCCAGTAGTAGACCAGGCCAATCGGTTCCAAAGGCAAGAATTCCGGTAAAAGAAAAGGAGCAATAGTTTATGATGGTCAAATAGAGGATGCAACTCATTTTGAAAGATCTCCGGAAGAGACTTTAGACATGATCAAGAAGAAATTCAGGTACTCGATAATGAAGAGATCTCAACAATTTATATCATGTCCAGAATTAAATAGAACCTAAATAAAATCGACGCCAATGATGTCTTTGCATGCAATGTCACATTAGATGTTTTGAATGACAATGAGGGTCATGAACCGAGTCTATTGAAGAATGTAGAAAAAGAGATGATTGGCCAAAGTGGAAGGAAGCAATTGAAGCCGAATTACAATCTCTTACAAAAAGAGAAGTATTTGGACCTCGTAGTCCATACACTTGAAGGTGTAAAACCAAGTGGGATATAAATGGGTCTTTAATTTGTGCAAAAGCGACATGAAAGGGTGAAGTTGTAAGATATAAAGCATGATTATTTGCACAAGGATTCTCACAAAGACGTGGTGGATGCAACTACTTTAGATATCTAATTAGTCCGGCAATAAGAGAAGGACTTGAGTTATGCTTAATGGATGTAATCACAACTTATTTATATGGCCCACTGGATAATGTTATTTATATGAAACTCCCAAAAGGATTTAAGTTGCCAGAAGCAATAAAATCAGGTTCTCGAGAACAATTGTCAATTAAATTAAATAAATCTCTTTATGGATTGAAACAATCTAGACGTATGTGGTATAACTGCCTCAGTGAATACTTATTATAATTAGGCTATAAGAATTATCCTATAAGGCCATGCATTTTTATAAAGAGATTTGGATCAAGATTTGTTATAATTACAGTGTATGTTGATGATTTGAATATTATTGGAACTCCCGAAAAGATTTCAGTAATAGTGGAGTGCTTAAAGAAATAATTTGAAATGAAAGACCTTGGACAAAACAAAATTTTGTCCAAGTTACAAATTTAGCACCTAAAGAATGGAATCGTTATGCATCAAACAACATACACAAGAAAGATTCTTAAGAGGTTTTCTATGGATAAAACATATCCTTTAAGTAGCCATATGGTTGTAAGATCACTTGATGTGGAGAAGGACCATTTCCGCCCTCGGGAAAATAATGAAAAGATTTTCGGTCCTACAATACCATACTTAAGTGCTATAGGGACATTGATGTACCTCGCTAGTCATACAAGACCTGACATATCATTTCATGTGAATTTGTTAACAAGGTTTAGTTCATGTCATGCCCGAAGGCATTGGAATGGAATTAAACATGATTCGTTACCTCCATGGTACAAAAGATATGGGCTTGTTCTTTACTAATCTACCCATAGAACATTTGATTGGCTTTTGCAGATGGAAGGTAGTTATCTGACCCTCATAATGTTCGATCCCAAACTGGTCATTATGTTTTCACTTGTGGAGTATTGCACTCTCTTGGTGTTCTATGAAACAAACGATTACATCTACTTCTTCTAACCATTCTGAGATTTTAGCTATCCATGAGGCTAGTCGTGAATGTATATGGTTAAGGTCTCTAATTCAACATATACGAGAAGATTGTGGTTTATCCTCTAGGAAAAAAGTACCAACAATTT
Source organism: Beta lomatogona (assembly GCA_947646795.1). Classification (NCBI taxonomy): domain Eukaryota; kingdom Viridiplantae; phylum Streptophyta; class Magnoliopsida; order Caryophyllales; family Amaranthaceae; genus Beta; species Beta lomatogona. The sequence continues at coordinate 29,763 of CANSNZ010001251.1, read as the reverse complement.
TATATAAGGATAATGCAACTTGCATTGCATAACTCAAGGCGGGATACATCAAAGGTGACAGAATAAAGCACATCACCAAAATTATTTTTCGCTCATGATCTTCGTGGATAATGGCGATATAAATATCATGCATTCGATCAACTATAAAATTTGGCAGGTTTGTTTACCAAGGCGCTTCCAATTACTACATTTAAGAAGTTAGTTCACCAACTTGGTTTGCATCATCTTAAAGATCTTTAGTGATATAATCATGAGGTGGAGTAAATGCGCACTGCACTCTTTTTCCCTTAACCATGGTTTTTCCTCCTGGTTTTCCCCGGTAAGTTTTTTAATGAGGCAAAGCATTTCGTGCATAATATGAGGCATTATATTGTATCATTTTAGATAATGGACATTCAAGGGGGAGAGTTATAAATGTTTTTATTGTGAATGTCCATTATACCCTTATCATGTATATATACATACATATATATATACATACATATATATATATATATATATATATATATATATACATACATATATATATAAACATAATATATATACTATATATATACATACATACATATATATATATATACATACATGTATATATATATAACAGTATATATATATATATATATATATATATATATCTCATTGTCCCTTGAATAAATAAACCGACGAGTTGATGATCCGATATATAATTTCTCTTTGCTTCTTCCCTTTTTTCTCTCTTTTCATAATAACTTTGGATTTTTTTTCTTATTTTATACATTTTAGCCTCTCTCGTATTTAGGTGTTATTGCTTTTGATTCGTACGTACGTCAAGTCATATTAAGTTTTCTAACTGATCTAAAGTCAAAATAACCATGTAATAATAACATAATGAGATATATAAAATATTCATCATTCCATTGACATACATTAAGATACACTGAGATAAAAGCTTTTGGAGTATGAAAGGGTAGAATTTTGAAACATAAATTATAACATAATATATAAAAATTAGAAAGAATTTAGAAATAGGAAAAATATTATTATTATGCACATACTCTTGAAATATAATCAAGAGAAAATAGAATGAGATTTACGTATTTTCATAGATTATTTAAATCCCTTATTGAAAAATATATATCAATGCCAAATACGCTATGTATGTACCCCTAAAAGCGCAAAGTTTCCAGTAATCAATTTTTTTAACCGATCTTTTAAAATATTAGTTGGCTAAAAATATATATCAATGCCAAATACGCTATGTATGTACCCCTTATTTAGCAAATTTTTTCCTCTTTTTACCCTATCATATGGTCCACCATTACACTATTAATTCAATTTTACTCCCTTTTTCTCTCCTACTTTACCCCTTTTTATTTGTTTATTTTCCTTAACCAGATTTCTCTCTCCTACTTTACCCACCCCAACCCCACACAAATTGATCCTTCTTGGTATATGTAGTAACAGTAACAAGGAGGATCTTTCGGAACCGGAGGGAGTATGCATTCAATAATTTTTGAATTAAAATATACTTAGAAAACAAAAATAATTCATCTGCAATTCACACGGGTCCAGCTGGCTATATCAAGAGTTACCACCAAAAAGGGGTTGAAAATTTTAATATGTGATAAAGATCGCTGGATCTTGAGTGTTACCACTAATGTAGTGTACAATGAAATATTTCAAAATGTGTTTTATAAATACTCATAATTTTACACTACTTGATCATTTCATTTATTTTGTTACATTGTCATTCATACTCTCATTTATTTACTTATCTGTGTTGTTTATTCAATCTAATTAGATCTGTTCTTATTGTTTGTGAATTGATCTTTTGTTTACATGAACTGCAATATTTCAACGTTTCAAATTATGCATTATTTGATTTGACGAAAAAATGCATTAAAACATATCAACTTCCAAAGGCATTTTTGCATGGGTATAAACTTGGTTGTTACAATATTTTATAATTGAGTTAAAAAACTATAGAGTTGTTATGATGTATTTCCTATATCCCAGAATAGTCATAACAATTTTTTGTTATGTTTTGTCTCAAATTAGTTTGAATACTTTCATTTATGGTATGGTCCCACTATCACTATATTATTTGTTCTACACTTCTTTGGCCCACACTCTACCTTTATCCGTAAAAACCTACCAAACTTTATTTCTCCTTCTCTAAAATATATTCTACCAACTCCTATCACATCTACTTTTTAAGATATAAAATAATATTTTATAACCACAATACAATGTATTACTTTAAACAACTTGTCCTAAGAGGTGTTCCGATCATTCTGTAACGGAGGGAGTACCATTTTTATGTAGCGACTAAATTGAGTGTTACATTTTTATCGTTACCATAAGCCTTACAATGTAGTACTAGTAGTATAAATTCGCTTGAAGCCCGAATGTAGAAATGTTTCCAATTCTTGTACTTCATTTTCATTGTTAGGTGAATATAAGAGGGGTAGTGGTGGGAGTGGTGTGGTGTTGTCGGGCGTGGTGGTGATGAAATAATCCGAAAAATTTAAGTGGTGGCCGATGTTTTGCGATGCTTAAAAAGAAATGGTGGTATAATTTGGGGGTAGATTTGGTGGTGGCGCAAAGTGGTAGTGGTGAAGACGAATATTGTTGGTGGTAGGGTTGATGGAGAGAGAGCGGAGGTGTTGAGAATGGTCAATGGATAGGAGATTAGATGGAGAAGATGTGTGGTGGCAATAAAGACCAATTCCCTTGTATTGTATTCGTATTTACGCTTATTGTATGGGCAGTAATAGTAAAAAATGGGTAGCATTTAGTTGCACCCCCAAGATAACACACAAATATAAAGTTGATTGTGATCAACAAAACATAAAACCATTAAAATCTACACCCCTTTCTTTCTCTACCTTCTCTCCTCAAAACTTCCTTCCCTAAACTCAAACCCTAGGAAGTCCCCGGAGTTTCGGCGCCGTGTAAGTCTCTCGGCGGGTTCTCTAGCTAGTTCCCCTTGTTTTTCATCGCTTTTTCGGTTTTTCTTCGTCTTTTCCCTAGCTTGTTCCTAGTTTACGGCGGGTCCTCCAGTTTGGCGTTTCGGCGGCAAGAACACTCCATCTCCCGTTGCGTCGTCCTTCCCCCTCCCCTGTTACTTGTTCGAGTCGTCGTAGTATTCGTCGCATCTTCTCCCCTGGTTGTGCGTCGAATCAACCTCCCTATCCCCTGTTTACGTTTTGTTGGGCATCCCCCTCCCATCCCCTATTTTTCGCTTATTGTTGGGCCTCCCCTTCCCCTCCCATGGTTGTGCGTCGGGGCTTCCCTAGTTTCGCTAGCTAGTTAGGCCTCCCCCTTCCCCTCCCCCTCCCTTGTTTGAGTTCTTCGGTTGTCATGTCACCATCCCCTATTCGAGTTCTTCAATTGAGTCCCCCTTTGTTGGTTGATTTTGTTTCTCGGGCATTCCCTTCCCCTCCCCGCAGTCCTTGGGCCTCTATTTCCCCTATTTGTTGAGCTCCACTCCCTAGTTATGTTAGTTCTAAGGTTGGTGGTTTTTTTCGCAGTATGTGTGGTTAGTCTCATAGTTAGTGTCAGTTGGTTCTTTAGAGTTGCCAAGGTTATAGTATGTTGTTGGTTATGGCAATTGGAAAATGTTTGCCAGTTGGATAAGGGATGGTGGTGTAATATTGTAGTCGTCAAATCTATAGTTTTTTTTTATTCTTTGATGCAGGAACGGGTGAATCACGAGGATGTGAAGTGTAAGTGTGGTCGAGGCGATGATTGATTTTCATGGTTGGACCTTGTGTTTTCTCGGTTTTAGAAATCGGAGGTGTGTTCGAGAGCTCACCATGTTTAGCACTCTTTTTCGCTTGACAATGACCTTATAGTCTTTGCCATGAAAAATTCAAATCTGCGGACTGCATCCCGGTTTCATCAAGTGGATTTCAAAGACGCCCCGCTTCTCCCCCCTTATGGAGAAACATGAAATACTCTCGAGAGAGAGTCATGAGTCACCTAGGAACGTGACTCTTCATTAGATCGTGAGCCAAGAATCCCAAAAGTTAGAAGTTCGTTGGGATTGCTCATGTGGCGAGATGCGATTATTGCCTTTGGTTGTTCATTGTTCGGATCGTGAACGACACTCGCTTCTCCTACCACTTCCATCAGTCATTCGAATTTTGACTCACCAGCACAATCATCGACCAGCGATGACCTCCTTAATAGGCGATTCTCTATCGGTTTTACTTGTTTTTGTTTTTAGGGCATTTAAGAGCTCATATAGCTCCTCTAGGTTTTCCTTTGTTTTATGTTTGGTTGTATTCAGACTAGGATGTACTTCGTTGTTAAATTAATGCACGTTTTGTCGATGTCAAGAAAAAAAAGATAACACACATTATAGTGCAAGGAGATAGTTTATATGACGATTTTGCAAGAAAGTTGGCAAGACAAGCTTTTCTTCTTCGTCCAGTTTCTTCCTTGCGGGCCCGACCGGCCGGTCTCCGCCCGACCCACCCGGGCGAACTCCTATTTCAGCGGTTTTCGGATTCCGCGTTTTGTGCTGCTTGGTTTTTATATTTTATATAAATATCTTATTGTAAAACCCAGTTTATAAGGATGATTCTCTCTTGAACCCTAAAATATGAGCCTACCTATTCTATCTGAGATTTGAGCAGTTCTTGAGAAACTCCAATCCTTGATCCGGGTGCACGGAGTCGGGGATCGTTGTGTGAACCTTGGGGGACGAACGTCATCAGGAATCCGCACCGGAGATGGCGAAATTCGTTTCTAAGGCAGTGAACTCCATACCACGGCGCAACATTGCTCTTGTGAAATTCAATCAAGTTCGGTTGATTGTTATCTCAGAATAACTTTCTTCTTTATATTGTATATCATATTGTTTATATATTTGTACTTCATGAATACATTAATCTAACTTGTATTTCCAACAATTTAGAAACGAATTATTTAGATTGTTGTATTCATGTTGATGTACAATTTATTCTAACCAAATTTCAATTATCTACCTTGGAAAGGATTCCTTGAGTGATTATTTATTTAGGTGTGGTTAGAAAAATTAAGTCTTGTGAATAGACTTGAGGTGGAAAATTTGAAGTATATTTTATATATAATTATCATGGTTTTTCCAATTGACTTTGTTGGAGTCAAGGGAAATTTGGTTGCTTTGTTCTTCCAACTTTCTTCGTGAAGCTCTTGGTGCTGGCAGGAATGGCTCATGCCATTATAATATTGGGTTGAATTTCTCAAACTGTTGCCTTTGGTGGAGGCAATGCATTGCTCAAGGGGTGTAATAATTTATAAAGTTTGAATCTTGGGTATTATGAAATCAAAAGGCAAAATTCGTCCTTATGTGCTTTAAGTAGTGGTGTGGTCGTAATTCCCACTATTGCAATTGTCAATGTTCATAATCGAGGAAGTTAAGGCATTTGGAGGAGCATAGATTCGATTGCATATTATTCTTGTTTATGGAAACTGGCTGGAAGTTTTATTACCAAGGAAGGAAATTAGTTTTGCTTGACGTATGCCAACTGTTCGACGAAAGTTCTCAATGAGTAAGGATTGAAAGGGAAGTGATGGAGCACAAGCAGGTTGCTAAAGTAATTACGTCACTTTCAAGGAAGTTTCCGCTCTAATTTATTTATTGTCAGACTTCTAACTTCAAGTAAATCATTTTGCGTGCCCCTGTGCTATATATAATATTTATTATTGGTGACAAGTTAGTCTATGTGGGGGTCGAGTTAGAGGTTGAGACGTTCAAGCAAGCAAAGGGGAGTTGGAGGAGTGACAACTGTGTGGATTTCATAGCACCTTCAACAAGATTGGCGAAAGGGAGGTTTTTTCTCTTATCGTTAATAATTCAAGTATGGCTTATTTGCATATTTTATTTTGTGTGCCTATTGCTTGGTATTTAATCTATACTTGTGTCCTCAAAACTGTTAGTTTCTTTTGAGAAATGAGTTTGTGTTTGAGACTATTGAGTATATTAGTTTGGCCTGCTTGAGTAGACATGATTGGAAAGCAAACTTCATGATTGACCTTTTGAGCTGGGAATTGTTTACTTCTGCTTGTTGCATTGTATATGTTGTATACAAGTCGTATATTTTGTGGGTTAGAGTTGCTTTGTAAAAGTCTTGTAGAGTTTAAATTTGTTGACCATGTTTAGTCATATGGACTTTTGGATTGGTTGAATGACGTTTTGGGTTTACTTGCTGCAACTCTAGTGCTAAGTCACGTCTTGGAGTAACCCTATAGTTGTGTCTATTAGAGTTATTGAATTATTTGAGTTAATTATTGAGGACTTAGCTTCTTTGGTAGACTTGGAGTAATGATTGGTGAATGCTATCACGTTTCATGTGTTGATTGATTAGAGGATAGCATTCCTTTTGTTTAGGGTCTAGGTGAGACCATTTGGAACTCCTTGTAAATAAGCAAAATTTTGAGGTTAATGGTGGTTGTGTGCCAAGTGAGTGAAATCATTCAAGGAGGAAGGATCATGAGGGTTTTTAAGAGGGTTATGAGTATTTTTCAGACCATCGTTGGGTATCATCTCTCATGTGGGGGTTATCGTCATTTTCAACAAGTTATGGCCTATGTAAGATAAACCCGATGAGCCGTTAGTTATTCTCCATGTTCTCATTATGAGGTTTCTAACTACGGTCGGATTTCTATCCTTCCTTTTACACAGTTGGTGTGACGATTTAGTTGTCTATGGTCATTTGTTGTGCTAAATTTGATGATGTGTTTATTTCTTCTTGAATAAGCTATGTTGGATGAATCTCATGATATCATTGATGATTTGTTAGTCTTTGATATGATTGTTCAGTAGTCATGATTATGTGTTTGCTGCCTGATTCTAATTGGTTTATCCTAGTATTGTTGATGTGTAGTTCAAAGAAAGGAGTAGCTAAAGGTTAATTCTCTAAGTTAGCAAAGTCCAGTCTTACTTGTAACCTCCGTGGTCGGAGGTTAGAAAGTTGACATTCTTGATCAACTATGTGCAGTCTAGGAGTTAGTCTCTGGAAGGGATGATCAATTCACAAGGGGATTTATGACTTCTGATTAGGACTAGTGCTTAGAGAAAAGCAAGCTTTAACATGACTCTTTAGTGACCTGGCATGCTCGCTCCGTATGTCGTTGCCGCGACCATAGTTGATACTTTGGTTGTGTGTTGACCTTCAAAAGACGTTGAAGTTGTAAGCTTGGAAAGCTATGGGCAAGCTAGGTACATGGTTCCGAGGTTCATTAATGTTTTTATAATGACCTATGTAGTTATCTCACCAAAGGGCTAAGTTTGCCTAGGTCGGTGGCTATGTTTGCATTGGGATCGTGTTATTTAATTGCGTATCAATTTGAGTCGTAAAGTGCATACTTGAATGACATCTTAGAGAAGGAAGGGTCTTTAGATCTTCCGGGATTTGGAGTTGACTTGTAAGGTTTCCTTGGTGAAAAGACTTGAAGGGTATGTAGGTGGTTTGTGGTTTATACCACTTGTATAATTAGTTCCGTGTGATGAACTAAGTTTTGTATCTTGGTTTTTCAAGATGGTATTTGTTTGAGTGATATTGATCAATTTGATATTGTTTGGTGATCATATGTCTATGATTGATCTTATGTCTTTGAAGTTCACACTCTTGATGTCTTTATGAAATTGAAGTTTTCAATTCTTGAGCCAAGATGGAAGTTGGGGATGAGTTAATTCATGTGGTTTATGGATGTAATGCCAATGTATTGGTAAAGTCACCTTTTATCTCAATCTTGTTAAGCGAACATGGTTTGTAACAGGTGCAACTAGAAGGTTGAATAGTTAGCATAAACTATTATGTTCCGCATATATGTTTATGAACTAGTTTTAGAAAGTGATTTTCTAAATGATTATGCTTATAGGTTTATAAGTGTATATGATGGCATATTGTTCTTGACTTGTTGCTTTGTTAAGGAGATGCAAAGTAGGATGTGTTGCAGTGTCAACCAAAAGAATAAGTTCATTGAGTTGAACTGATTGAGTCAAGAAGTCGATCGAGGAGGAAATCCTTGGCAAGTTGCCGGTTGTGGGGGTAATGAAATACTCACTTATTTACATTGTGATGTTTCGATTCTTACGCACATTGTCATGTGAAGGCAATGGAGGCACATATGGACGAGGAGCATGCACAAAGTTGGTATTGTGTTCACCGAGAGGACCCGATGGATGCTTTGTTGAGGTCCCGTGTTAGGACTAGCCATGCTCACGTGAGGTCACATAACCATAACTAGTTGGTGGCTCAACTAGTTCAAACTTAATGGATATGTGAGGATCCATTATAAGACTTGGTGGTTTGAATAGTGAGCATGATGGTATAGTGACAGGACAATCCATTACCTTTGTGGTGGCTTACTTTGTTTGAGCTTGATGGATTGATGAATCTATAACCATTGGGTGGTTCAACTAGCAATTGAACTTGGTAGATTCATAGATATCAGGTTGGACAGTGATTGTCCTTAATGTGTTTGTATTTCTAAGACGGGACTTATAGACACACCGTGGCATACAATGAGATGTTGTATGTGGCATACAATGAAATATTGTATGTGAGGTTGAGCTTGACCGCTCTTAATGTTTCCATATCCCAGCAGGCTTGGGTGGTCCTTGGAATGGACTTGATGGTTACACCGTTGTGGTGCCTTGTGCATGATCTCACATGGTCGGTATCATAGTCCTGTAAAAGGGATGGTGTACTTTGTTCAAACCTAATGGATAGTGATAGTCTATAGCCTTTATGGTGGCTTGACAAGTGGAGCTGATGGTACTCGGCAGCAACCGGTAGGGGTTGTGTTGGAGTCCATGGCATTTATGGCTGATTCAATTAATTGAACGTAATGGACATGATGATTTTATGGCCTTCGTGGTTGATTTAATTTTATTTGAACGTAATAGAACATCAGATTTGAGTGTGAAGGGATGGCCTCCTTCTGTCGAATGTCGTACTTGTAGGCATTCTAGAGCGCTCACTGGAATCCCAGGGTGACGGCCAGGATTGTTGAACTGTGCGTATGTTCACAATCATTGGAAAGACATGTGACTTGTCTTAAAGGGAATTCGAATTGTATGATCAACAGTGTTGTATGTTGTTCAAGAGGCAATTCATGGATAACGCGGAGTTTCTCAAGCTCTGAGGGTAAGATATGTGTTATCGGGTCCCTTCTCTCTCTTGCAAGTTCAATCCAGTGGACACTTGTAGGTGAAGGGACACCCCATCTCACTAACATGCTAGTTCAATCCTTGGACACTAGTGTGTAAGTATCAAACCTTCCTTGTACTGCTCATTTCTTGTTTTCCTAACTTCGTGTTTGTGGGGGATTGTTGGATAACATTCAATTGAACACGAAGTTTTGTCGGATCTTGCTCGTCGCGCCCGACCGGTCGAGGGTTCACCCGACCCGCCCGGGCAAGATGAGTCTACTGCTTGGTCCGTCCCGCCCGACCGGGCGTTGGTCTGCCCGCCCGGGCATGACAAGCTTTTCTTCTTCGCCCAGTTTCTTCTTTGCGGCCCCGACAGGGCGGTCTCCGCCTGACCCGCCCGGGCGAACTCTTTTTTCAGCGGTTTTCAGATCCCGCGTTTTGTGTTGCTTGGTTTTTATATTTTATATAAATACCTGATTCTAAAACCGAGTTTATAAGGATGATTCTCTCTTGAACCCTAAAATATGAGCCTACCTATTCTCTCTGAGATTTGTGCAGTTCTTGGGAAACTCCAATCCTTGATCCGGGTGCACGGAGTCGGGGATCGTTGTGTGAACCTTGGGGGACAAATGTCATCAGGAATCCGCACCGGAGATGGCGAAATTCGTTTCTAAGGCAGTGGCCTCCATACCACGGCGCAACGTTGCTCTTGTGAAATTCAATCAAGTTCGGTTGATTGTTATCTCGAATAAGTTTCTTCTTTATATTGTATATCAATATTGTTTATATATTTGTACTTCATGAATACATTAATCTAACTTGTATTTCCAACAATTTAGAGACGAAATATTTAGATTGTTGTATTCATGTTGATGTACAATTTATTCTAACCTAATTTTAACTATCTACCTTGGAAAGGATTCCATGAGTGATTATTTATTTAGGTGTGGTTAGAAAAATTAAGTCTTGTGAATAGACTTGAGGTGGAAAAATTGAAGTATATTTTATCTATAATTATCATGATTTTTCCAATTGACTTTCTTGGAGTCAAGGGAAATTCGGTTACTTCGTTCTTCCAACTTTCTTCGCGAAGCTCTTGGTGCTGGCAAGAATTGCTTATGCCATTATAATATTGGGTTGAATTTCTCAAACTCTTGCCTTTGGTGGAGTCAATGCACTGCTCAAGGGGTGTAATAATTAATAAAGTTTGAATCTTGGGTATTATGAAATCAAAAGGCAAAATTCTTCCTCATGTGCTTTAAGTGATGGTGTGGCTATAATTCCCACTATTGCAATTGTCAATGTTCATAATCGAGGAAGTTAAGGCATTTGGAGGAGCATAGATTCGATTGCATATTATTCTTGTTTATGGAAACTGGCTGCAAGTTTTATTTCCATGGAAGGAAATTAGTTTTGCTGACGTATGCCAACTGTTCGACGAAAGTTCTCAATGAGTAAAGATCGAAAGGGAAGTGATGGAGCACAGGCAGGTTGTTAAAGTAACTACGTCACTTTCAGGGAAGTTTCCTCTCTAATTTATTTATTGTCAGACTTCTAACTTCAAGTAAATCATTTTGCGTGCCCCTGTGCTATATATAATTTTTATTATTGGTGACAAGTTAGCCTATGTGGGGGTCGAGTTAGAGGTTGAGACGTTCAAGCAAGCAAAGGGGAGTTGGAGGAGTGACAACTGTGTGGATTTCATAGCACCTTCAACAGGAATGGCGAAAGGGAGGTTTTTTCTCTTATCGTTAATATTCCAAGTATAGCTTATTTGCATAATTTATTTTGTGTGCCTATTGCTTGGTATTTAATCTATACTTGTGTCCTCAAAAATGTTAGTTTCTTTTGAGAAATGAGTTTGTGTTTGAGACTAATGAGTATATTAGTTTGGCTCCGCTTGAGTAGACATGATGAGAAAGCAAACTTCATGATTGACCTTTTGAGCTGGGAATTATTTACTTCTGCTTGTTGCATTGTATATGTTGTATACAAGTCGTATATTTGGTGGGTTAGAGTTGCTTTGTAAAACTCTTGTAGAGTTTAAATTTGTTGACCATGTTTAGTCATATGGACTTTTGGATTGGTTGAATGACCTTTTGGGTTTACTAGCTGCAACTCTAGTGCTAAGTCGTGTCTTGGAGTAACCCTATAGTTGTGTCTATTAGAGTTATTAAATTATTTGATTTAATTCTTGAGGACTTAGCTTCTTTGGTAAACTTGGAGTAATGATTGGTGAATGCTATCACGTTTCATGTGTTGATTGATTAGAGGATAGCATTCCTTTTGTTAAGGGTCTAGGTGTGACCATTTGGAAGTCCGTGTAAATAAGCAGAATTTTGAGGTTAATGGTGGTCGTGTGCCAAGTGAGTGAAATCATTCAAGGATGAAGGATCATGAGGGTTTTTAAGAGGGTTTTGAGTATTCTTCGGACCATCTTTGGGTCTCATCTCTCATGTGGGTGTTATCGTCATTTTCAAGCAAGTTATGGCCTATGTAAGATAAGCCGATGAGACTGTTAGTTATTCTCCATGTTCTCATTATAGGGTTTCTAACTACGGTCAGATTTCTATCCTTCCTTTACACAGTTGGTGTGACGATTTAGTTCTCTATGGCTATTGTTGTGCTAAATTTTATGATGTGTTCATTTCTTCTTGAATAAGCTATGTTGGATGAATCTCATGATATCATTGATGATTTGTTAGTCTTTGATATGATTGTTCAGTAGTCATGATTATGTGTTTGCTGCCTGATTCTAATTGGTGTATCTTAGTATTGCTGATGTGTAGTTCAGCAAAGAGTAGCTAAAGGTTAATTCTCTAAGTTAGCAAAGTCCAGTCTTACTTGTAACCTCCGTGGTTAGAAAGTTGACATTGTTGATCAACAATCTGTAGTCCAGGGGTTAGTCTCTAGAAGTGATGATCAATTCACAAGGGGATTTTATGACTTCTGATTGGGACTAGTGCTTAGAGAAAAGCAAGCCTTAACATGACTCTTTAGTGACTTGGCATGCTCGCTCTGTATGTCTTTGCCAGACCATAGTTGATACTTTGGTTGTGTGTTGACCTTGAATAGACGTTGAAGTTGTAAGCTTGGAAAGCTATGGGCAAGCTAGGTACATGGTCTGAGGTTCATTAATGTTTTTATGTTGACCTATGTAGTTATCTCACCTATGGCTAAGTTTGCCTAGGCTAGTGGCTGTGTTTGCATTTGGATCGTGTTATTTGATTGCGTATCAATTTGAGTCGTAAAGTGCATACTTGAATGACATCTTAGAGAAGGAAGGGTCTTTAGATCTTTCGGGATTTGGAGTTGACCTGTAAGGTTTCCTTGGTGAGAAGACTTGAAGGGTTTGTAGGTGGTTTGTGGTTTATACCACTTGTATAATTAGTTCCGTGTGATGAACTAAGTTTTGTATCTTAGTTTTTCAAGATGGTATTTATTTGAGTGATATTGATCAATTTGACATTGTTTGGTGATCATGTGTCTATGATTAATCTTATGTCTTTGATGTTCACACTCTTGATGTCTTTATGAAATAGAAGGTTTCGATTCTTAAGCCAAGATGGAAGTTGGGGATGAGGTAATTCGTGTGGTTCATGGATGTAATGCCAATGTATTAATAAAGTCACCTTTATCTCAATCTTGTTAAGAGAACATGGTTTGTAACGAAGTTCAACTAGAAAATTGAATAGTTAGCATGAACTATTATGTTCCGCATATATGTTTATGAACTAGTTTTAGAAAGTGATTTTCTAGATGATTATGCTTATAGGTTTATAAGTGTATATGTTGGCATATTGTTCTTGACTGGTTGCTTTGTTGAGGAGATGCAAAGTAAGATGTGTTGCAGAGTCAACCATAAGAATAAGTTCATTGAGTTGAATTGGTTGAGTCAAGAAGTCAACTGATGAGGAAATCCTTGGCAAGTTGTGGGGGTAATGAAATACTCACTTATTTATATTGTGATGTTTCAGATTCTTACGCACATTGTCATGTGAAGGCAATGGAGGCACATATGGACAGGAGCATGCACAGGTTGGTGTTGTGTTCACTGAGAGGACCTGATGGATGCTTTTGAGGTCCTGTGGTGGGACTAGCCATGCTCACGTGGGGTCACATACTTGGTGGTTTGAATAGTGAGCTTGATGGTATAGTGACAGGACAATCCATTACCTTTGTGGTGGCTTACTTTGTTTGAACTAGATGGATTGATGAATCTATAACCTTTGGGTGGTTCAACTAGCAATTGAACTTGGTAGATTCATAGATATCAGGTTGGACAGTGATTGTCCTTAATGTGTTTGTAGTTCTAAGACGGGACTTATAGACACACCGTGGCATACAATGAGATGTTGTATGTGGCATACAATGAAATATTGTATGTGAGGTTGAGCTTGACCGCTCTTAATGTTTCCATATCCCAGCAGGCTTGGGTGGTCCTTGGAATGGACTTGATGGTTACACTGTTGTGATGCCTTGTGCATGATCTCACATGGTCGGTATTATAGTCTTGTAAAAGGGATGGTCTACTTTGCTCAAACCTAATGGATCGTGAGAGTCTATAGCCTTTATGGTGGTTTGACAAGTGGAGCTGATGGTACTCGGCGGCAACCGGTAGGGGTTGTGTTGGAGTCCATGGCATTTATGGCTGATTCATTTAATTGAACGTAATGGACATGATGATTCTATGGCCTTCGTGGTTGATATAATTTTATTTGAACGTAATAGAACATCAGATTTGAGTGTGAAGGGATGGCCTCCTTCTGTCGAATGTCGTACTTGTAGGCATTCTGGAGCGCTCAATGGAATCCCAGGGTGATGGCAGGATTGTTGAACTGTGCGTATGTTCACAATCATTGGAAAGACATGTGACTTGTCTTAAAGGGAATTCGAATTGTATGATCAACAGTGTTGTATGTTGTTCAAGAGGCAATTCATGGATAACGCGGAGTTTCTCAGGCTCTGAGGGTAAGATATGTGTTATCGGGTCCATTCTCTCTCTTGCAAGTTCAATCCAGTGGACACTTGTAGGTGAGGGGACACCCCATCTCACAAACATGCTAGCTCAAACCTTGGACACTAGTGTGTAAGTATCAAACCTTCCTTTTACTGCTCATTTCTTGTTTTCCTAACTTCGCGTTTGTGGGGGATTGTTGGATAACATTCAATTGAACACGAAGTTTTGTCGGATCTGGCTCGTCGCGCCCGACCTGGTGAGGGTTCGCCGGACCCGCCCGGGCAAGACGAGTCTGCTGCTTGGTCCGTCCCGCCCGACCGGGCGATGGTCTACCCGCCCGGGCAAGACAAGCTTTTCTTCTTCGCCCAGTTTCTTCCCTACGGGCCCGACCCGCCCGGGCGAACTCTTTTTTCAGCGGTTTTCAGATCCCGCGTTTTGTGTTGCTTGGTTTTTATATTTTATATAAATACCTGATTCTAAAACCGAGTTTATAAGGATGATTCTCTCTTGAACCCTAAAATATGAGCCTACCTATTCTCTCTGAGATTTGTGCAGTTCTTGGGAAACTCCAATCCTTGATCCGGGTGCACGGAGTCGGGGATCGTTGGGTGAACCTTGGGGGACAAATGTCATCAGGAATCCGCACCGGAGATGGCGAAATTCGTTTCTAAGGCAGTGGCCTCCATACCACGGCGCAACGTTGCTCTTGTGAAATTCAATCAAGTTCAGTTGATTGTTATCTGCAGATAAGTTTCTTCTTTATATTGTATATCAATATTGTTTATATATTTGTACTTCATGAATACATTAATCTAACTTGTATTTCCAACAATTTAGAGACGAAATATTTAGATTGTTGTATTCATGTTGATGTACAATTTATTCTAACCTAATTTTAACTATCTACCTTGGAAAGGATTCCATGAGTGATTATTTATTTAGGTGTGGTTAGAAAAATTAAGTCTTGTGAATAGACTTGAGGTGGAAAAATTGAAGTATATTTTATCTATAATTATCATGATTTTTCCAATTGACTTTCTTGGAGTCAAGGGAAATTCGGTTACTTCGTTCTTCCAACTTTCTTCGCGAAGCTCTTGGTGCTGGCAAGAATTGCTTATGCCATTATAATATTGGGTTGAATTTCTCAAACTCTTGCCTTTGGTGGAGTCAATGCACTGCTCAAGGGGTGTAATAATTAATAAAGTTTGAATCTTGGGTATTATGAAATCAAAAGGCAAAATTCTTCCTCATGTGCTTTAAGTGATGGTGTGGCTATAATTCCCACTATTGCAATTGTCAATGTTCATAATCGAGGAAGTTAAGGCATTTGGAGGAGCATAGATTCGATTGCATATTATTCTTGTTTATGGAAACCGGCTGCAAGTTTTATTTCCATGGAAGGAAATTAGTTTTGCCGACGTATGCCAACCTGTTCGACGAAAGTTCTCAATGAGTAAAGATCGAAAGGGAAGTGATGGAGCACAGGCAGGTTGTTAAAGTAACTACGTCACTTTCAGGGAAGTTTCCTCTCTAATTTATTTATTGTCAGACTTCTAACTTCAAGTAAATCATTTTGCGTGCCCCCGTGCTATATATAATTTTTATTATTGGTGACAAGTTAGCCTATGTGGGGGGTCGAGTTAGAGGTTGAGACGTTCAAGCAAGCAAAGGGGAGTTGGAGGAGTGACAACTGTGTGGATTTCATAGCACCTTCAACAGGAATGGCGAAAGGGAGGTTTTTTCTCTTATCGTTAATATTCCAAGTATAGCTTATTTGCATAATTTATTTTGTGTGCCTATTGCTTGGTATTTAATCTATACTTGTGTCCTCAAAAATGTTAGTTTCTTTTGAGAAATGAGTTTGTGTTTGAGACTAATGAGTATATTAGTTTGGCCTGCTTGAGTAGACATGATGAGAAAGCAAACTTCATGATTGACCTTTTGAGCTGGGAATTATTTACTTCTGCTTGTTGCATTGTATATGTTGTATACAAGTCGTATATTTGGTGGGTTAGAGTTGCTTTGTAAAACTCTTGTAGAGTTTAAATTTGTTGACCATGTTTAGTCATATGGACTTTTGGATTGGTTGAATGACCTTTTGGGTTTACTAGCTGCAACTCTAGTGCTAAGTCGTGTCTTGGAGTAACCCTATAGTTGTGTCTATTAGAGTTATTAAATTATTTGATTTAATTCTTGAGGACTTAGCTTCTTTGGTAAACTTGGAGTAATGATTGGTGAATGCTATCACGTTTCATGTGTTGATTGATTAGAGGATAGCATTCCTTTTGTTAAGGGTCTAGGTGTGACCATTTGGAAGTCCGTGTAAATAAGCAGAATTTTGAGGTTAATGGTGGCTGTGTGCCAAGTGAGTGAAATCATTCAAGGATGAAGGATCATGAGGGTTTTTAAGAGGGTTTTGAGTATTCTTCAGACCATCTTTGGGTCTCATCTCTCATGTGGGTGTTATCGTCATTTTCAGCAAGTTATGGCCTATGTAAGATAAGCTGATGAGCTGTTAGTTATTCTCCATGTTCTCATTATAGGGTTTCTAACTACGGTCAGATTTCTATCCTTCCTTTACACAGTTGGTGTGACGATTTAGTTCTCTATGGCTATTGTTGTGCTAAATTTTATGATGTGTTCATTTCTTCTTGAATAAGCTATGTTGGATGAATCTCATGATATCATTGATGATTTGTTAGTCTTTGATATGATTGTTCAGTAGTCATGATTATGTGTTTGCTGCCTGATTCTAATTGGTGTATCTTAGTATTGCTGATGTGTAGTTCAGCAAAGAGTAGCTAAAGGTTAATTCTCTAAGTTAGCAAAGTCCAGTCTTACTTGTAACCTCCGTGGTTAGAAAGTTGACATTGTTGATCAACAATCTGTAGTCCAGGGGTTAGTCTCTAGAAGTGATGATCAATTCACAAGGGGATTTTATGACTTCTGATTGGGACTAGTGCTTAGAGAAAAGCAAGCCTTAACATGACTCTTTAGTGACTTGGCATGCTCGCTCCGTATGTCTTTGCCGCACCATAGTTGATACTTTGGTTGTGTGTCGACCTTGAATAGACGTTGAAGTTGTAAGCTTGGAAAGCTATGGGCAAGCTAGGTACATGGTCCGAGGTTCATTAATGTTTTTATGTCGACCTATGTAGTTATCTCACCTATGGCTAAGTTTGCCTAGGCTAGTGGCCGTGTTTGCATTTGGATCGTGTTATTTGATTGCGTATCACATTTGAGTCGTAAAGTGCATACTTGAATGACATCTTAGAGAAGGAAGGGTCTTTAGATCTTTCGGGATTTGGAGTTGACCTCGTAAGGTTTCCTTGGTGAGAAGACTTGAAGGGTTTGTAGGTGGTTTGGGGTTTATACCACTTGTATAATTAGTTCCGTGTGATGAACTAAGTTTTGTATCTTAGTTTTTCAAGATGGTATTTATTTGAGTGATATTGATCAATTTGACATTGTTTGGTGATCATGTGTCTATGATTAATCTTATGTCTTTGATGTTCACACTCTTGATGTCTTTATGAAATAGAAGGTTTCGATTCTTAAGCCAAGATGGAAGTCGGGGATGAGGTAATTCGTGGTGGTTCATGGATGTAATGCCAATGTATTAATAAAGTCACCTTTATCTCAATCTTGTTAAGAGAACATGGTTTGTAACAAGTTCAACTAGAAAATTGAATAGTTAGCATGAACTATTATGTTCCGCATATATGTTTATGAACTAGTTTTAGAAAGTGATTTTCTAGATGATTATGCTTATAGGTTTATAAGTGTATATGTTGGCATATTGTTCTTGACTGGTTGCTTTGTTGAGGAGATGCAAAGTAAGATGTGTTGCAGAGTCAACCATAAGAATAAGTTCATTGAGTTGAATTGGTCGAGTCAAGAAGTCAACTGATGAGGAAATCCTTGGCAAGTCGCGGGGGTAATGAAATACTCACTTATTTATATTGGGATGTTTCGTATTCTTACGCACATTGTCATGTGAAGGCAATGGAGGCACATATGGACAGGAGCATGCACAAGTTGGTGTTGTGTTCACCGAGAGGACCCGATGGATGCTTTTGAGGTCCCGTGGTGGGGACTAGCCATGCTCACGTGGGGTCACATACTTGGTGGTTTGAATAAGTGAGCTTCGATGGTATAATGGACAGGACAATCCATTACCTTTGTGGTGGCTTACTTTGTTTGAACTAGATGGATCGATGAATCTATAACCTTTGGGTGGTTCAACTAGCAATTGAACTTGGTAGATTCATAGATATCAGGTTGGACAGTGATTGTCCTTAATGTGTTTGTAGTTCTAAGACGGGACTTATAGACACACCGTGGCATACAATGAGATGTTGTATGTGGCATACAATGAAATATTGGATGTGAGGTCGAGCTTGACCGCTCTTAATGTTTCCATATCCCAACCAGGCTTGGGTGGTCCTTGGAATGGACTTGATGGTTACACTGTTGTGATGCCTTGTGCATGATCTCACATGGTCGGTATTATAGTCTTGTAAAAGGGATGGTCTACTTTGCTCAAACCTAATGGATCGTGAGAGTCTATAGCCTTTATGGTGGTTTGACAAGTGGAGCCGATGGTACTCGGCGGCAACCGGTAGGGGTTGGGTTGGAGTCCATGGCATTTATGGCCGATTCATTTAATTGAACGTAATGGACATGATGATTCTATGGCCTTCGTGGTTGATATAATTTTATTTGAACGTAATAGAACATCAGATTTGAGTGTGAAGGGATGGCCTCCTTCCTCGTCGAATGTCGTACTTGTAGGCATTCCTGGGAGCGCTCAATGGAATCCCATGGTGATGGCAGGATTGTTGAACCGTGCGTATGTTCACAATCATTGGAAAGACATGTGACTTGTCTTAAAGGGAATTCGAATTGTATGATCAACAAGTGTTGTATGTTGTTCAAGAGGCAATTCATGGATAACGCGGAGTTTCTCGTGCTCCGAGGGTAAGATATGTGTTATCGGGTCCCTTCTCTCTCTTGCAAGTTCAATCCAAAGGACACTTGTAGGTGAGGGGACACCCCATCTCACTAACATGCTAGTTCAATCCTTGGACATTAGTGTGTAAGTATCAAACCTTCCTTTTAATCGCTCATTTCTTGTTTTCCTAACTTCGCGTTTGTGGGGGATTGTTGGATAACATTCAATTGAACGCGAAGTTTGTCGGATCTCGGCTCGTCTCGCACGACTAGGCGAGGGTTCGCCCGACCCGCCCGGGCAAGCCGAGTCCCGCCGCTTGGTCCGTCCCGCCCGACCGGGCGATGGTCTACCCAACCCGGCGAGACAAGCTTTTCTTCTTCGCCAGCTTCTTCCCCGCGGGCCCGACCCGCCCGGCGAACTCCTTTTTCAGCGGTTTTCAGATTCCACGTTTTGTGTTGCTTGGTTTTTATATTTTATATAAATACCTCATTCTAAAACCGAGTTTATAAGGATGATTCTCTCTTGAACCCTAAAATATGAGCCTACCTATTCTCTCTGAGATTTGTGCAGTTCTTGGGAAACTCCAATCCTTGATCCGGGTGCACGGAGTCGGGGATCGTTGGGTGAACCTTGGGGGACAAATGTCATCAGGAATCCGCACCGGAGATGGCGAAATTCGTTTCTAAGGCAGTGGCCTCCATACCACGGCACAACGTTCCTCTTGTGAAATTCAATCAAGTTCAGTTGATTATTTTTTGCAGATAAGTTTCTTCTTTATATTGTATATCAATATTGTTTATACAATTGTACTTCATGAATACATTAATCTAACTTGTATTTCCAACATGTACACAAAAGCTGGTAATTGCTAAAAGTAGCTAGCTACCGACATACACTACCATGAACAAGAATAACAAATTAAACTATTGAAATACTTCAGGAATAACATACTAAACTATCGAAATAGTTCAGTATTATGAATTATTAACTAGCAAGAAAGGTTATCACCAGGAGATACAGCTAGCTGATTACAATACTGAGTATACTACCTAATACGAGCATTAACATCAGCTGGATGGTCACCATCACATTCCAATATTCCAGTTTTAGAAATTTGGAATATATTGTTTCCCATTTCCTATAACTGTTGATGTTATCTTGCTTAGTTGGTAAAGTTTTGTAAAGGTAACACCCAATACATGAAATCAAAGCATGTATGTATCATTCTTCTTCGTCGCTCTTTCACACCCGAAAAAATTATTTTCAGCAACTCAAATAAATAAGAGTATTACTCTTAGTTATTGCAAGAGCTAGCTAGATCATCACTCCCGCAGCCGCAAGAAACCTTTAAACAATAATAGCTCTTAAATATCTCTACTATGCTTTAGCTTCTATTCTTATTAATATTATTCAATTGAAAAAATCATAAATTGTTTTTTTTCCTTACATTTATCATTGGGGCATGTTTAGTTTAGCATTACAAAGACCACCTCGAAAGACTTCATTACAAATGTGACAACATATAAGGACCTAGAAAGAGACTTCCTCTCCACATTTTCTCTCGGTGCACGATAGCTTATCGTGCACCATCGCCATAGCAAGGAAAACTAGAGCTAAATCTCAAGGAAAAATCATGGAGCTGGTACGAGTAAGGCTAGAGGACCTAATTCCGATTCTCAAGCACTTCGGACAAGATCGATTGATGAAATTACGGGTGTTGAAGCATTGGATTTTGGGATCGAGAATGAAATTCTTACACCAAAATCTTCATTACAGCAATTGAAGGTTCAATCGGAAGTTAGGCATACTTTCATTGACCGGATGCAATCTATTCAGAAATCCTTTACAATGATTTCTCAACCTCGAACATCAAATGTGCCAATTTTACAACAATTTGATGCTGTTGCAAATGAGGAAGTTCAGGAGGATTTTGATTTTGAGAATGAGATTTTATTGAATTCGAGTAGATCTTCGCAATCTGATCCTATTAGTATTGACTTAGAAGACATACAGGAAGAGGTAGATTTCTGAATTCAACTATAGTATGTTATGTGGTTGGTGCTAATGCACCTATTCAGGTGATGGAAGGCTATATTCGAAGAATCTAGAAAGGTTTTAATGTTGATAAAGTCGTAATGGTGAAGAAGGGGATGTTTCTGGTGACATTCATGGCCATGGATATAAGGAATAAGGTCCTAGATGGTTATTATTTCTTCGATAATAAGCCATTAATCATGAAACATGGGATGCAGAAATGGATATGGAGAAAGAAGAACTTCGCTATTTACCTATATGGATTCAACTTAGATTGAATTTTAAATATTGGGGGAAAAGGCATTGTTTAAGATTGTAAGGAAAATAGGCCAGCCTCTAAAGAGAGATGATGCCACTAAAAATCGCGACAAATTGCAATATGCAAGGGTTTTGGTGGAAGTCACTATGAATCAGAAGTTGCCTGATCACATTCAATTTTTGAATGAACATGGTGATTTGATTGATGTAGGTGTCCAGTATGAATGGAAGCCTGAATACTGTAATAATTGTAGGATGATTGGACATATTTTTACTGACCGTAGGAAGCTTAGGACCAAGAAATTGTGGGTGCCTAAGCAAACTGGTCCAATGATTATTGAGAAGCCTAGTTCATTGCCGATTCAGGAAGTTGGGTACGCCGATCGTAAGGTTTTCACTTCGCTCTAAAGCCTATCGGGGTTAGGGAGTGTCACAAGCAAAGCCTACACAAACCGCAAATTCTTACAATGCTCTTGATGGGGTAGAGGAGCAGGAGGCAAGGGAAAAACAACAACTGGAGAAGCAACTGGTTGAAAATGGTGTTGAATTATTGGAGGGAGGGGACTCTCTCATTCCTAATGGATAAAGTCTTGAGCTGGAATGTCAGGGATCTCAACACAGTCAAGAAGCAGAATGATGTGAAGAATTTCCTTCATAAGTATGCAAAAGGGCTGGTGGGACTCTTGGAACATAAGGTAAAGATTTATAAACTTGGTGATCTTTATCAAAGAATGTTTGTTAATTGGTGTTTTTCATCTAATTCTAGTTATCATAAAGGGGGTAGAATAATTATTGCCTGGAAACCTAGTTGTTTTCACGTCAATATAATTGCTGCTTCTAGTCAATTTATGCATTGCTATGTTAGTCATGTCAGTGGAATAAGTGGATTTTATTATACTTTCATATATGCTTTTAATGATAGTACTAAAAGGAAGGAGCTATGGAAGGATTTCAGATCCTTATACACCGAAGATCCTTGGATCATGTGTAGAGATTTCAATTGTGCGATGGCAATATGAGCGTATTGGTGTTGTGGTTAGGCAGCCGAGATGGAAGATATAATAGATTGTATGCAGGCTTGTCGATGGATGATATCAAGAGTACAGGAATTTGTACACTTAGAATAACAAGTAGAAATGTGTGGCCGGAGTTTACTCTAAGTTAGATAGAGTTTTGACAAAAGGGGCTTCGGCAAGGAATTTATAATGCCGCCAAGCCCGTTATATGAATGAAGATGAATTTGATCATTCACCTGGATTGTTTATAGTTTATCCCATGCAAGCTTCAGGGAAGAAGCCTTTCAAGTATTTCACAATGTGGAAATCTTCTCCACAGCTTTAGTGAGATTATCGAGAGGCAATGGAATGATGATATCGGGGGGACAAAGATGTATGTCATTAGTCGAAGTCAAGAAGATTAAGATTGATTTGAAAGAGCTTAATAAGTTAGGCTTCACGGATGTACAAGCCGTAGAAGTAAAGGCTTATCAAGAGATGTGTGATGCTTAGACACAAATGCACAATCATCCCGGAGACAAAGGCCTTAGCCGATGCGTAAATTGAAGTTGGGCATCAAGATCATGTTAAGCTTAAAATTTATATGGATTTTTTGAAGCAAAAATCTAAATTAGATTGGATAAGAGCCGGTGATGAAAACACAACCTTATTCCATCGAGTATAAAAGCTGGAATAAGTCATAATCAGGTTTATAGTATTCATGATGTTCATGAAAACCTGGATTAGTAAGCATGAGGAGGTGCCTGTTGTTTTTCTCTCATTTTATACTGAATTATCGGGCTCTACTTTTCCCAATAGAAGTCTGGACAATCGACAGATTGTTCAATCAGGTCCTCCGGTTAGTGATCATCATAAAGACATTTTGAATGCTCCTTATACAAGAGATGAAGTTCGAAGGCTCTATTTTCTATTCCAAGTGCTAGGGCACCCGGACCCGATGGATTTGGGACATTTTTCTACAAGCACACTTGGGATGTTATTGGTGATGATGTAATTGATGTTGTTTTAGATGTCCTTTAACATGGTTGATTGTTAAAAGAGCTTAATTATACAATTGTCACTCTCATTCCTAAGACTAAATGTCCAAAGAATATGAGTGAATTTCGTCCTATCTCTCCCGTAATACATTGTATAAATGTATAACAAAAGTGCTTAGCGGTAGGCTTGGTCGATTCCGCCCGATTTAGTTCTTAAGAACCAAGGTGGTTTTGTTCAAGGAAGGTACATAGTGCATAATGTTATGGTTGTTCAAGATCTAGTTAGACACTATGGAAGGAAGTCCTGCTCACCCAAGTTGCATGATGAAATTGGATCTTCAAAAGGCATATGACACTGTGGATCGGGTGTTTTCTTAGAGAGATGTTGGAGTATCTAAATTTCCCTAGAGAGTTTGTGTAGTTAGTGATGAAGTGTGTTACTACTCCTATGTTTTCTTTGATGATCAATGGCTCAATGCATGGTTTCTTCAAATTTCAAAGAGGCTCGAGGCAAGGATATCCCATCTATGCTCTCCTCTTTGTTATTTGTATGGAATATCTTTCTCGAATCTCGAACAAATCGAGTAAACTTCCCGAATTTCATTTTCATCCAAGATGTAGAGACATCAAGCTTACACATACGTGTTTTGCCGATGATCTTATACTGCTGTAAGGGAGAGTATGCTTCTATATACCTCATGATGCAAGCCTTCAAATTATCTTCTAATACTTCGGCTCGTAAGCAAACAAACAAGTCTTCTATCTATCGCTATGGTATGCTTGATGCCGATGTGCAAAGACTTGTTATGGCTTCCGGGTTTCACTCAAATTACTTTGCCATGTAAGTACTTAGGGGTTCCAATTTGTTCCAAGAAAGTTTCTAAAGCTCGCGCGAGGTGTCAGGTGGATAAAATGACCGCGTAATCAAGTTTTGGAGCTCAAGGCACCTCTCTTACACAGCTTAGAGCTCACCTCATTAACGATGCTCTTAACTCTTCATATGTAACTGGTCTCATATTTACATCTTGCCTAAGAGTGTTTTGAAAGAGGTTGTCAAGATTTGCGTGAGCTTTTCTTTGGAGCGGGCACGCATATAGCAATAAAGCCGGAAATATAGTATGGGAGAATTTGTGTACTAGCAACCGTCATGGAGGGCTTGGTTTCGTGGATGTTGTTTTGTGGAACATTGCTAATATGGGTAAGTATGTTTGGGATGTAGCTACCAAACAGGATAAGTGTTTGGATTAAGTGGATAAATTTAGTTTATCTGCATAATGAGGAATGGTGGACCTATAAGCCTCGCCTAGTGCAAGCCGGGTAATCGGAGGAAAGTTTGCTCCACAAAAAGAGATCATGAAGTAGTTTTATACCCAAGCTAAATTGTGCACTATGATTAAATATTCAAGAAAGGTGTTTATGAGAAAATTGCTGGACTAAAGCTTGTTGTTCGTTGGGATAAATTAGTCCGGGAACGACTAAATACTCCAAACCACAACTTCATTTGCCGGCTCAAAAGGTAGGCTAGGATTGCAAACTCGAGCCAGCCTCGGCTGGTGGGCATTTGTCCTATCGCCGCCCGTTTATTAGGTGCAAATGGCGTTGAAGACCATGAACATCTCTTTTTAGATGCTCGTATAGTGCTCGCTTGTCTTGTGGAAGTGAAGAAATAATGGCTTAGCATCAACACTACGTATGTCACTCGATGCAGATTATTAACCCGGAGTAAGAACATAAGACTTTCAAAGTTTAAAAAGCAAGTGATTTTTGCTAGTTTTGCCGCTCCGACTTACTTGGTTTTGGCATAGTAGGAATCGTGAGCCTCGGAACCATGCCGTCCCTACTATTTAGTTTACTCTTAAGCATTTGAAGAATGTTGTTAGAATGAGAATCATGTCCGCAATGCCAAAGAAAGTTAGTAGTTCGACTTAGATCGGGTTTTCTAGTCTCTAAATCGTCAGTATTAGTTGTTTTGCCCGCTTTGGGGAGGGGGTCCAACCTAGTTCGTTTGTCGCCCTTTGAGGGTTGTAATGGTTTGGTGTTTAATGCTATGCTTACTTACTTATCAAAAAAAAAAAAAAAAAAAAAAGACTTCATTACTCGGTTAAACTAATCGATGCAAACGAGATTTATTGATAAGTTTATTATTTCAAGATATTTTTTAATTAACCTACTCTAAATTTTACGATATTTAATATATACACCATATATCCTTAATGTATGTAATAGTACCATATAAATAAAGATTATTACAATTATAAATTGATATATTGATAATCCTATAAACACAAACCTACCAAGATTCCATACTATTTATAGTTAAGTTTTTCTTCGACTTTTAAAGCCAAATCGAGTTAACCGGCCAGAGCATCTTAAATATTTTAGAGATATTTTTTTTTTTTTTTGATAAGTAAGTAAGATTAGATTCAACAAACACCAAAAAACATACAAACACAAGGGAACTTGGATGAGCCTAGAACCCCCTCAACCGGACATGCCCAAGATTTACAAAGAATATATCCAATCCCTATCGCTCTCTTGAATTTTTGCACCCATAATCTGTACAACCCTATTCTTGACTATATACTTAATCTCCCGAGTAGCTTTGTTTATAGACATAACCACCTTGTCCCAATAAGCCGTATTCCTATTTCGCAAATTAAGTATACAACAGCAAGAATAGCAAATTCTAGTATACCATCTTTCTATACTTCGAAATTTTCGCCCAAGCTTCACCCATCCGGCAAGTTTGTTGAAGCCCTTCGTTGTTCCAAGTACCTCCCAACCAACTCATGATTTCTTCCATACATCTTTTACTGAAATGGCATTCAAAAATAAGTGCTTCAAGTTTTCGACTCGTGGTTGCACATCAAACAAACATCATCATCACGAGATTCATCATTTTCGCATCCGCTTAGTCTTCACCTATCCCGCATAGCCATCCATAAGATAAATCTATGCTTAGGCCGAGAATATTTGTTCCACACAAATCTACTCCAATTAACATTTCTTTCCCGTCCTAATAAATTCTTGTAATGCTTGTTGATGATGTATCGAGAATTCATCATCCACCGAACACCTTGAAATTTCCTACTCATCTCATTCTTAGCTTGACATATGTACTTCCAAACCCAACGGGGAGGTACTAAGGGCTTCATATGTTCCCCAATTGTCTCACCAATGTACACACCATTCACCCATCTAACCCAAAGATTGTCCTTCCTTTGAGCCACAAACTCAACCAACTTGCACACCGCAGCCTATATTCCATAACCATGTATCTCTAAAACCCAAACCCCATGATGACTTAGAGAGACATAATCTACCCGTGCAACAATTCACTCTTCCATCATTATGTGTCCCCGTCCATAAAAATTCCACAGATTGCATTAACTTCTCGAGGACTCCTTTGGGATGATGAACAAATGCCCAAAGAGGTGTGAATACTCAAGAGAACACTATTGATCAATTGTGATCTCGGCAAAGAAAGGAAATATTCCTCGTGCTCCGCATTCTAATTTTTATGCACCATTCTGGTCAATCAAAGCTTGGCACTCACTAGCTTTGAGTTTTCTAGTAGACATAGGAACCCCTAGGTACCCGAAAGGTAACCTTCCAACCTTTGAAACCACTCACATCTCGTTACTCTTGAATCAACTCATCGACATACCAAAGATAAAATACCTCAGATTTATGCTTGTTTACTTCAAGGCCAAGCATTTGAGAACATTTGAAATCCTTGGAGTAAAGTGTAGATAGATCCGAAATCACCATTACGTAAAAGTAACAAGTCATTTGCAAAGCAAAGGTGAGTCAACTTCAACTCTTTGCATTTGGCATGATGCTTGAAACCTTCAAGCTCACCAATGTACTTTAAGATTTTGTCTAAATAATCCATACCAAGAGCAAAAAGCAAGGGGGACATTGGATCCCCGCCTTAGACCCCTTTGAGCTCCAAAAATCCAAAGATGAGCCCCATTCATCATGACATAGAATGTAGAGGTCCTAATACAAATCAATATGAGCTTCGAACTTCCGAGGAAAACCAACCAAATCAAGCATTTACTCAATGAACTGCCAACCGATAGTATCATAGGCCTTTTTAAGGTCCAATTTCATCATGCAACCGGCCCTCGAATACTTCCTCTTATAACCTTTAAGATCTTGACAAATCATAACATTGTGGAGAATACTTCTCCCCGACACAAATGCCCCCGACTTCGCAAATACTATATTAGGAAGAATTTGATTCAATATCTCACTTAATGAACCTTTGTAATGCACTTATATAGTACATTACAACAGCTATCGGGTCTCGTATTCGCTACATTCTTGGGGCATTTCACCTTAGGAATCAAAGTGAGAGTAGTAACATTTACAAATTCTTTAAAAGTTTACCTGTTTTAAAGAAGTCAAGGACTCGCATCACAAACTTCATCCCCAATAACCTCCCAATAATGCTTATAAAACAAATGCTAAAACCTTCACTCCTCGGGGCCTTATCATCGTATACTAAAAATAACTCTTTAACATCCTCCTTTGTGAACTCAACTTGTAAATGTTCAAATGATCTACAAGAAGAAGATTACCTTTTTATTAACCAAGGCTTGCAACACACATTGCTTCGCTCGTAACAAGTGAATAAGTTCTTGTAGAAATCTACAAAAAGCTTCTCGCAACCTTCTCTCTCTCGATTCACCCACATACCATTGCTATCATGAATAGCATGGATCTTGCTTTTGTCTTCTTCTAGCTTTCAAAGCTTGATAAGAAAAATCTTTGTGTTATCATCACTACACTTCAAACACTGAGTTTAGATTTTTATTAAACGAAGCTTATTTAGAATCTTCTTTGCAAATAAACTCTTCCTTAGCCTCGCTTTCAACTTGTGACAACCTACTATCACCTTTGTTCAAGTGCATAGCATCCTGGGCATCCCGCAAAGCAGCCCTAGTTTTCACAATAGCAGCCTTCAACGTCACCAATGCCCTTTCTATTCCACTCCTTCCGAGCTTGCTCGACCATCTTTAATTTCTGAAAAACTCGTACATGGGACAACCCCTAACCTCGTTGTTGCCATACTTGTCTCACAAACTCCCAATCACAAAGACCATGATAGCAATCCACATGTTGTGAAACTTGAATGGTTTCTTCATATTGCATTCGTGGTAGACACACAAGAGCATCGGGGTGCGATCATACTCACCTTCGTAAAGGAAACCGACCTCATCAAGCTTAAATAAATCCACCCATTCTTGATTTGATTGATCATATTTTAGAGATATTGTACTAATTATTAAAAACGCCCTAAAAATTCAAAAATCCGGCATAAATATAGAATAAAGAGAATATATCTCATAAAATAACTATACTAAGATTAAATGTTACAAAATAAAGCACGTAAAATGGTTGGGTTCTACTGACATTGGGCAATGTTTCTAATATGAATAAAGAATTTCGTATTTTTGGACCCTCTCTAAGATTAGGTATCTCGCTATAGGTCGGCTTATATAATCTATTCGATGCCTCAGGGGTTAACAAGGAACGTGCATATATATACTAGTGGCGACACCATAATCAAGGGTGAAAGGAAAAAAAAAAGGTGTAAACTTCATATTGTTTAATAAATACAATACTAATATAGATCACTCTATCAATCATCTATGAATTGGAACTAAAACTTAGATCAATTCGTGGATGCCTACGTGATCACTCGTTTTAGATCATGCTTTGATACTAGGATAACGCCAAGGATCCGGGGATTTTAACATATAAACAAAAACTTAAAATAGAAAGCATAAAGTAAAGTGAGGCGGTTGAACCGGCCATGGTTTTACCTGCAATCGTACTCTACAGAGAGTCTTGGATGAAATTAAAACTTAAAGAGTGTTACAATTTTATGAGAGAAAGAGGAGAGAAAGAGAAATTTTAGAGGAGCTAGTGTTACTGTGTTATGCTCGCCTGAACTCAAGGAGAGCTTCTTCTTTATAGGCAAAGGAAGAGTGATGTTGTCAAGTAGAAAAGTCAAGTTGATGAACAATTTGTCTTCGCTTTACACTGTTTTATCTTTTGTCTTTCGATGCTTTTTACCGTTGATGAACTCGTAATGCTTACACCGTTGATGACTTTTGACCTTTTTGTTGTTCGATGCGCTAAAATTGTCCGTTGCTGTGATGTCTCATCCCGTCGAAGCCAGGCCACGTTGATAGAATCATATATTTATTTATTTTTTTATTTTTCTTTTTTTTTTTTAAGTTTGGAAACCAAAGATCTTCTTCATATCATCACTGAGGTGAACGGAGGAAGTCCACCGTATTCATGTCCGGCACAGAGGCTTCTATTACTATTAGCTAGTTGCCGTAGGACCCGAGCGTAATCTTCCTCGGGTTTTAACACTGATGCAAGCAAAGAATTCACCTCGTGATTTTCGAAGCAAGGAA
>CANSNZ010001250.1:0-153648 GCA_947646795.1 Beta lomatogona | reverse complement strand
CAATCGTGGCTTTCTAGAACTCTATGTCCTTCTCATCATTGTCTTTTCACTTTAGGAGGGGCAAGAATCGGATTATGTCATAGGGATGGAAGTATTTATTTTTAATCTACACTTTTTTCTTTGTTAATACCTGCAAACATATTCCTTCTTGGTTGTTTCATAATACTTTGCAATTTTTTTTTGGTTACTTTTTTCACAAAGAAAACCTTATTTTATTATTTAAGTACATAAGTCATGTTTCACTCTCTCTCCTTTGCCTTATTTCTATGCCATTTACAAATATCGCAAAGTATTAAGAAACTGAGGAACTACAATTTTAATGAAAAGGACCCGAGTGCTAAAACTTGAACTATACGTATTATATAAATTTGTGAATTTAAATATAATTCCATCTTCTAATAGGAGCTTCTATATCACACTAATCTGAAATAATTTCCATCAATAATCACTTCAACAATAAACAATGACGATAATTGAATGAATATGAATCATGAACGCATTGTACCAAAATGAATCATGGACTCGATTGTAGTTGTTAGACATATCATCATTCTAATTTCTGACTAATCCATTAAGACTCCCCCTCATTATAAAATATTCCATTAAGTGTACTCCCCATATAGCACTGATTAAGGGACTTAATATTTTATTAGATTTTTTTTTATAGAAAATCACCTTTAGTCAAACCACCTTATAATCAAATATTCAATTGTTTTTCCACCTCTTAATACCTTTTATCCAAGATTGGTATTTGGGGGTTGATTTCGGTTAATCACTAAAACTATCCAAAATAAACCCTTAAAACCTATAAGAAATTGACTTTACTTAACCATCCAAACTAACAAGATTTAGAACAAAATCCCTTCTAGTAAAATAATTGATATGACCAACAGTTTACTTTAAAGTTCCAAATTAATAATATTATTAGAACATTTCCCGATGAGTCAAATTCTTTTTAATCCCCACTGAGCAAAGTGAGGAGTAAACACGGAAACAACCCCGTGGCACACCAACCCTGCCCAAATTAAAAAAAAAAAAACATAAAAGTACTACTCCCTCTGGCTAAGTATTATTTCCGTTTCACTTTTTTTTATGGCAAACTTAAAAATCTTTGATCATATATTTTCATTAATATATACAAAAAAAAACCATATTTGTGTGAGATTTTGTTAGATTAGTTTTATGTCTAATTTATAATATCAACTTTTTATAATTTTTTTGAATACGTAAGTAAAGATATTGATATTCAGAGATACGTATTGGAGACCCTACAAAAAGAAATACAAACTATATATTGAGACGGAGAGCTTTTAACATAAGTGAAAGTCCCTGATCCCAAGACCTCGAAATTAAAAGTGGTGCCAATTGTCAATACCACTAGCCTATATCTCCCCATCCGTAGAATTGCGACACGTCCATATGGTGAGGAAGGTGCGCATATATACATGACTAACAAACTAAATGAACATATGTACATCTCTGTTAGTATATTTTCATTGGTATTAGTTTTTTATGTTCATAACCTAGTGTTTGATATTCATCGTGCGCACCTTCCTCATCATATGGACGTGTGCACCTACTAATTTACATATAAATCCTCTCTTACATAAAAAAAAAAAAAAAAAATGAAAAACCAAAGAAATGAACAAACGATGGTGACAAATTACGTCAATTATTGAAGTCCCCTCTCCACAGAATTTTCTCATAAAGTAGCCTAGTATGACCAGTACCTCTACCCTTCTCTCTTTCCTAACCTCCATTCCATTTTTCCACCTCACCTCACCCCAACATTATTAACTCAAAACAACCAAACCCAAAGCCATGGTAGTAGTAGTAGCAAACCACGATGATCATACTCACAACAACAACACTACTCCTCCTCTCAAGCGCCGTAACAGCTTACCAACAACCATAAACGTTCCTCCTCGAAAACACACCAACGGCAACCACCACCACCACCACCGCCGATCTCCGCCACCACCGACGTTTCCCGGCGCAGATTTCGAGCTTAAATCTCAAGCGTCAGATATATACACTTCTCTTAAAGATATCCTACCATGGAGTCCTTCATCGATTCTCTCTCCTACTCCCGCCGTCGCAATCGCCGGAATTTCCGCTTCTTCTGCTGGTTCAGGCTACGAGATTTCCATCCGAAATCGTTTAGTTAAACAAGCTGCTTGGGCTTACCTTCAACCTAATCTTTCTTCTTCTCCTTCTTCCTCTTCTCGCGGTTTTTGCTTTTCCGGCGACTTTTTCCGACCGATTATCACTAATTTCCGGCGAGTTTTATCGGAAACTGCTGCACGTGTCTATGACTGGTTGGTCGACGCTTTGTGGCTCATCCTCTGCAGATAACGATTGATTCTATTCTTTTTTTTCTCTCTCTCCTTATTTTCCCCAAACATTTAAAAAAAATATGAAAATTTGCTAATTTGTGTGGTGGCAATTTGACCAATAAGAGTTGACTCAACTCTCAAGTGATAAGCAGTTTGAGGCCGTTTAAGGGAGGTCTATATGTAGAAACTCTTGTTGAGAGACTGGCCTATCCGAACCAGGTGTACGACATGGGTCGATCTGGAGGTAGTCGGAGCTAAACTCTGGTGGAGTGGGTTTACTATGCGTGTGTGGTGGCAATTTGTAATTACACAAAACATGAGGCAAGAAATAAAAGTAAAAATTGTGTGCTTATTTATATTTTTCTTTTTCCTTTTTTTTTTTGGGTGGGCAATATCATACATTGGGGATTTGACTTTTTGTACAGTGGATTTTGAGTAAAAATGGTTTTAGGTACTCATTGAATGGGTTTGGATCGCCTAAACTTTAAACGGGCTGGGCTCAACTTGCTCTTTTCTTTTGTTGGGCTTTTGGCGTGGGCCTCTTCCGAGATTTCTTCAACGTGGATGTATCCAGTTTGGGCTTCATCTAGCTCCATTTGGACCACTTTTGAGTTGGACTTTTGAGCCTCTGATTTGAACAATGAGGGAAATGTGGCTGGAAGTGGAGGTGCAGATGGAGCTGGCTGGTTATTCGGGTGCTGTGGCGAAGCTGCTGGTGATTCTGGTTTCGGCTTCCGTTGTCGGAGGGGCCATAAGCTGGACCCGTTTGAAGGCGGAGGTGGACTGCCTCTACGTCGTTGATTCTGGTCATTTTTCTGCAATGTACATTGTAATATTAAGTTAGTAAATATAAGAACTTGTGGTGTTTGCAAGTTTTGTTAGTGTTGTAGATAAAGGTGTATTCATAATTGGAGTTTGAATACATCAAAGGTGTCTTCCTTTTGGCACAGCATAAGTGCTTCTATTTAAGTTGGTCATGTTTTCTTGGATCATGTGGGATCCAGAGTGTGCACAGAAAAGAAAAAACATGTTGATTGCCATATGTGAATCTGTCCCATCTTATACTTGCATACTCTTAAAGCATTAGTGCTCCGAAAATGAGTAAAACTATTTGATTAAATTTTGGATAGTTAAATTATTACTGTATCTCACAAGTTAGATAGGGATTTCTTTGTAACAATACTCTAGGTATGGTCCAAGAATTTTCTATCTCGAGTTTATTCAGCTGAAATTTAGCCAAATAGAGTTTTTCTACTATCATGTTACTCAGACTCTGATACTCATGTTGGACACGAGTACATATTCAAGTGTCTCATTCTGACAATCTTATACTTCAAATGTTTCAAAATGAAGTGAATGTGTCCACGCCCATAATACGAGTCCGAGTAACATAGCTTGAGCCTTTGGGGGCATTGGAAGAAGGTTAATGTATGGCTAACATATGTATGCAGTATGCCAGTTGAGTTGAGAAATGTGAGTAAAATACAAACCTCAGTGCTGGCGCCCTTAAACCTGGAAGACTGGTTGGCTACGTATTCAACCACATTGAAGAATGCTGATGAACCCAAGTCAGTGCAGTTTTGCCAGTAGTAAAGAGCTAAATCCCAAGCTCTGTATCTTATCTCCTGCAAATTCTTGTCGATGTCAGTCTCATGTTTCGACACAAATGGCCTCAACAAGCTCTCGTACACATAGGAAGTTCCCTGCATCATACCAATTTTTCATTAATTTCAACCTTAAAAGAGAAATCACAACAATGCATTGGAAGTTATGCAACATGCACTGTAGATTTTAGAAACTAACAAATACATAAGAAATTAAATTACACAAACTTTAGAAAAACTGCAATAATTGTATACGACATATAACTCAAACTGAAAAAAATAGTAACATATTACCCAAAAACGTTACTTGTGGAGTAAATGTTACCTTTGTTTGTGGATACCATAGGTAGATGATAAATGCCAACTTCAACTCTCCGTAAAGTGGAACCCTTTTGCAAAAGAAATACCCAACAATTATGTTTGGTTGTTAGTAATTGAGAGAACATGTGAATTAGATGATAAAAGTTGTGAAAAGAGACCTATTCTTACCAAGAAATGAATATATCCCCAAACCTCTCACATACTGAAAGTACAGCAATAATGATCCTACACAAAGACAAAGACAAAGACAAAGACAAAGACAAAGACAAAGAAACAAGGCCTCAACTCATGTTAAGTTGTGAACAAATGCATGGTCTCAGATAAAAAAGATAAGGGTGGAAATCCCAAGATAAATGTAAACCAGATCAAAGTTAACATAAAAGACACAAGTTACTAAAAAAAATCATTAACATTATATAGACTTATACTCCCTCCGGTCTTTATTAGTTTACCCCTATTCCTTTTAAGGGTGTCTCTTATTAGTTTACCCCTTTCTTTTTTTGCTATTTTTGGAATGGGCCCACTAACTTTCCATCACTCATACATTCAACTTTAGTATAAATTAATATCTTCTCTCTCTTAGTATGCCCCACAATACTATTCCTCCTAAAACTCTGTGCAAAAGAAAGGGGTAAGCTAATAAAGACCGGATGGAGTATTAATTACTAGAAAGCATAATACACAACTCCCCAGATTTATGATCTCAAATTCCCAACTTAAAGAACGTTTGGTTAAAAAGAAGTCGTTTTCTAAGAAATAGTTACAATAAATCATTTTTGTTTATTTGGTTTTAAAAGATAGAGAAAAAAAAGGATTTCCATAAAGATTAGAAGCATTTACCTTTTTCTACAATTTTTATATTCTCTCTTTCATATTCGGTAAATTTTTTCCTCTATAACTTCATCTTTTTAGAAACCAAACAAATGGAAAAATAACTTAGTTGTGTTTTATATTTTTAAGTCATTTTATATTAAAAATGTTTTACATCAACCCAAACAAAGCCTTAAATACTAAACAAAACTTCATTAGTTACATATTATGCAAGTTATACCATTCTACCACGTAATCCTGAGTTCCTGACTATCATCATTTGAATTGTTTTCACTTTTTGAGCACTAAGATTAGCGTGGTTTTTAATTCTTATCCATGGATTACAAAAGTACCTTATTAGTACTATTTCAAGGCAAGCAAAATAAAGTGCCCATTCTATAAAAGAAATCCCCACATATCCAAATTCAGCCAATTTCAATTATCACCAACTTAGCTAAGAAGCTAAACCTTTTCACATAGGAGACAATATTGGTTATGATCCGTAATCCATTCTTTTCCTCAAATTCCCCTTATTCATATTTATTTGTCTTTTAAAAATGACTTTTGTAAACCTTATCTAAACTTATTTTTGCTCAATCTTACTTTCTTCAGATGAAATTAACTTAACCTTAAATTAATTTTGCAAATCACGCGGTTGCCTACAAAAAGTCATCTATTAATAAGAACTATTGGAAAAAAAAGTGCAAGCCTTTTTTTCTATAAAAGGAAATGATTTGATCATTCCTCTACCTCAAATATGACCAAAAATAAGTTGATATTGATATTTTACTTCATAACTTTTCATACATAATGCCTTGAGATTCATAACTTACTGGACATAAAAATCAGGGAAGTTAGCGTGAGTTGTGATAGAGCAGTTGACCACCTCACCTACCTACATTCTAGACCAGCCAACTAAAACACCCAAATTCTCATCACATGATCACCAAATTATAATCCCACGTTCTCCATTAATTAAACCTTCCTGTCATCCTTAACCTCCCACTCACCCTACTTTTAAACCTTCAATATAACATATTAAAGCTTATGTTAAAATAATAGAAGTGGTGAATTATTTAACATTATTATAATTCCGTGGGGATTACTCTGAGTTTAGTTGTGTAATCTAAGATAACTAATATCCAAATCACCAAGGAAAAAAAACTCATAATAATTAAAATTAAATTGAGAAGTAAAATTTTGTCAATTGAAATGTAAAAGCTAGTATACTCTAGAACTTTATGGTAGCAGAAGTTAATAGAAATTTCCTTTTCTTTGATCATTCTAAGAAAACAACAAAACGTAACAACTCCTCCATTGAGATGTTTGCAACAATTTGTCAAATCCCTTTGGAAAAGTAAAAATAAAAGATCTTGCATATATAATTTCGACATAAAAATGATGGTAGATAATACTTGATTTTAAGTTGATCCAACAACGTGACAATTAATTCTAATCAGAAGGAATATTCATAAAGTAAAAATAATGGTATTATCCAAGTGAAACCATAACACATAAAGTAAAATTGTACACCCCAAATTCATATAGAATATCCATAACTATTGCATACCCGTACAATTTAAGAAACCAACAAAAACAGAGAATCTCATAATAATCATCAAATGAAACAAATACTACTATTGTGAAAGTACAAAGTAGAATTCACATCATTGATTATCAATCAAATAAAAAGTAGTAACCAATTATCGACACAAAATAATAAGTCAAAACATAATTAGCATGAAAATACTAAAACGTACCAATATTGACACCAAAATCGAAGTTCATCAATGTTAACCTTGTTCCTCTCCACCGTCTTAAAGCACTCAAATGCTGGGTAAGCATACCCCAATATCATACTGCATCATTAAAAAAAACCAAAACTTTATAATCATATAAACAAAATTTAATTATGTGATTATTAGTAACCAATACCCACAAATTT
This sequence comes from Beta lomatogona, assembly GCA_947646795.1. Taxonomy (NCBI): domain Eukaryota; kingdom Viridiplantae; phylum Streptophyta; class Magnoliopsida; order Caryophyllales; family Amaranthaceae; genus Beta; species Beta lomatogona. The sequence goes on along the minus strand of CANSNZ010001250.1, from coordinate 146,632 downwards.
TCATACTCATAGAAACAAATTTCCAATAATTAATTGAGATTAGTATTAATGATCACGATAATACACTCGTACTGTAGTACTACTCCCTCCATTTCCATTTATTATTATAGGAAGAACAAAAAGAAACAGCGCGAAATAGTTCATAGTTCATACTCACAACCCATGTTTTCAAATTAATCAAGATTCGAATTAATTGAGTTTAGAATCAATGATCACTTCAAAAATGTGCTAAATTACTTACAAAAGTCCCCGACCAATGAATTCTCCCAACATTTTCTTCTTTCGATGATCAAATTCGTAAAGATTATAATCGTTGCGTTACGAAATCATATACTTCATGTATATCTGCAAATTACACAAACATTAAAAAAAAAAGTAATCAATTTTTATAATGCGCCGGAATTACTTTAAGAAAAAACAGAGGAAAAGAGGCAAAAATAAGAAACAAACCTTCAAAAATTATAAAAGTAAATGAAGATTAGAGAGAGAAAAATGAATTTAAGGGGAAATGATCAAAGGTTCTGAGAAACAACCAAGACTAGAAGAAGTCAGAACCTGCAAAATAATTACCCAACATAAAATTTAAAAAAAAGCAGAGTCAATCATTTTGTAAAAAAGAAAGATTAATAATTTGAATTGATTACAAACCCTTTTTCGCCGAAAATTCAAGGAGAAATAGGGAGATTATTGAAGAAAAATGTACTAACCTTTGATTAATTATTTATTTGAGGAAAGAGAAAGTTGGGTGAAAAATGATAAAAACAAGAAAACTTGAAAAGGGAGGAAACTGAAGTTTGCAAGCCAAGAGATATTATAGAGGAGAAATAAAATGGGGGGAAATAAAAGGAAAAGAAAAAGGAGATGGTTAAAAGAAAATGGAGGATGATGATTGGGTGAAACATAAAAGTAATAAACCCGGGAAATGGAAGAAAAAAAAAAGGGGGATATTACTTGCCGGGGACGCCTGCGAAAAAAGAAATAAGTAAGAAGGGTGGATGATGATGATGATGGTGGAGTTTTTTTTTTTAAGATTCCTGAAACGGGGTGAAGATTCAGTCCAGTGTTTGGCAGTTATTCGTTTGCTTTAGTGCTAATTCATTTCCCCCACATTCTCCTTTGAATTTTTATACTTTTTGTTGCTTACCCTATACGCTATTTGCTGCCCGTATTTAACGTCTATATTTATATGGTTATTTTTTTCTTCTTTACCCTCCTCTACTTCTTCTTCCTCCATAACCACCAGCACCAAACCATCACTACCGCCACCACCATACAACCGTTTTCCCCTCTGCCACCACGCCCAACCCCACCCTCCGGGGCCCAAAGACCAACATGCCTAGCCCTACCTTCTCAGCCCCCACCCCACGTGCAACCCCAACCTCCCTCCCCTCCACGACCAACCCAACCCTCCCACCCCCCTCCACACGCATCCCCATCCCCTCGCAATCTCCCACCCCTTCTTCTTCTTCCTCCTCTCATGCTCTGAAATTTCAAAAAAATAATAATGTTCATCATGGAACTGAAATTTTATTTTGTTTTCATCATGGTAGAAACGGAAAAAAGGTCCGTTTTACCATGGTGGAACCAAAAAATTGGTTCGGTGATCATGCTAAAAATATTCTGAAATTTTTATATTTTTGAGGTAAAAAAAATTCAAAATACGTATAAAAATGCAGGAGGCGTTTATTAAATACGGACGCTAAATAGCAAGGCCCCTCCTTATTGATGTTTGTATTTAAAACCATGGCATTATTTAGAATTATACTCTTTTCGTCCCACAATAGTCTAAACACTTTCCTTTTATGTTTGTCCCAAATTTAGTTTGATCACTTTCATTTTGGCATGGTCCACTATTTTTACAATCCTTTGGCCCACACTCTACCTTTATTAATAAAAAGTTACCTAACTTTCTCTATCCTCCAATAAAATATATTATATACCTCACCAACTTCTATCACATCTACTTTTTTTTATAACGGAAATAACATTTGATAACCACTATAATTTATCACCTTAGATTGCGTATCCCAACAAGTGTTCAGATGATTCTGGGACGAGGAGAGTATAATGGTGGTGGGTCTAAGTGGGGAAGAAAAAAATTAAACCAAAGAAAATTTGGTTTTCTTTTTAGTGGCAAAAGTTTATATCTCACAGCTTGTGGGATCGAATCTCGCCAAAATGGAAGTGTTCAAAATGGAAGTGAAACTCACAAGTGGACCATGTCAAAATGGAAGTGTTCAAACTAAATAATCTAATAAGTTAGACCACATTGACCAGTGTAAGGTTTTGATCTTGTAGTTCACTGCTTCCTACTAACAAAATAATAATTAAGGAAGAGCGGAAAAAATACAAGATAATAGTAGTATTGATTAGTGAAACTTTTTTCTATATAAAAGTGTGAAGGTTAAGATCGTGAAATAAAGAATAGCCGCCCCCTCCCCCTCTCAAACCATAGCCTCTCCTACCCCTTCTTTATCAGTTAGGGCTGCCATGGATGATTTCATCCATAGTAAGCCCCTTTTCCCTTTTTATTTTCAATTTTTAGTCCATTTTCTTATTTTGTTAAATAAATTAGTCTCTCTTTATGAGATTTTTTCAAACCCTTTTATGAGGATTTTAGTCTTTGTTGTGGAGATCTCCTTCTCCCCTATGGGAGTTGTCAGTATGGTTTTTTTGTCTTTAGGTATGAGAAATTGTTCTCAATTGTTGAAGTTCGAGACTCAACATGAAGGTATTGGAATCTCGGATGCGGTCAACATGGCTCGATCAAGAATGCTTTTCGCAAACTATGTCAAATTAATAGACTTTCTCATCAATAGCGGCTTGATTCAGCAAATACAAGGGGGCTGCGCTGTATTGCTCGATCTGGTTCATTGTAGTTTCTTCGAAGACGAATTTGATTTAACCTTGTTTGATTGTATCTTGTTTTTCTTTAATACCTATTGTAGATGCCTTTTGACTTTCAATTAATGAAATTTCTCTTTCAAAAAAAAAAAGTTTGTGAGGATTGAAAAAACATAGTATAAAGCTATTATGGGAAAGAAATATTATAATTATATTTTGATTTCCAAAAAAATAGTTATGGTCTCATTATAATGAAATCTATATAAACAAAAGGAAAATTGGATTTTAATAGTCCAGCATTTAAGCAGTCTTCTTAAAACAGTTTCACTTATGAGTTATTTTTGAATAATCCAACCTTTTGGTGGTGTCTTCTCATAATGGTCCTTAACCTATTTGGGACCTGAATAACAGGTCAAGTGCGACACTTGTTACACTCTCATTGGCCTGACCATTTTTTTAACATTACTTTTAATTAGGCAAACCCCCCTCTCTCTCCTACCCTTCCAGCCACCACGACCCACCTTCTTCCTCCCATTCCGTCGACCATTGCCACCTTCATCTCTCCTCCCCCTTTGCCACCCATATTCTCTCTCCTCGCACACCGGCCACCAGTTAGGAGACTTGATGGCGTCAACTTATGTAGATGAACAGTCGAAACATGTGTTCTTCATAAGAAAAAATAACGCGATGCATGATTCGATGGGTAAGTACTTTTAAGAACAATATTGATAGTTATAACTATAATTTTTTGTTTTTGTTTTCTTACTCTGTGTTAGATGATACATGATGGGAACTGAATTGGGTATTCGAAAAGACTTGGTAGATTTGAAGATTTTCGTTGACTGGGCTCAAAATGCAAAGCCGGTTCACAAAACTTCTATGAAAAGTCAGATGATTGACATAGTAATGTTTGAAAAACTACATAAGAAAATTATCAACAATATTCCTAGTGACTTAAATGGATTACAGTAAGTTAGTAAGTTCTGAATTTAATTATTCATGTTTCAAATTGTAGTTGTGTGTCATACTTACAATTTTTTTTGTTGTACATGTGATTAGGTCTGTTTCATACTTCTTGTGCCACTCTCCCTTATATTGGGACTGACAACAACGTCGATCTTTTTGTTTTACGTATGAATTATGATAGTTTGCGGCAACATGATCAAATAAAATTTGATCAAAGCATGAAATTTGATCTTCCTTCTAGTACCTTTATAGATGATAATCAGCACAATATTTAGGTGTTCGTAACTATCTATTGCCATCATCTGGAGTCATTCCTCCAGGAATGAGATATCAGCGCATTACATTTCATAGGAACTCTTATGAGCACCTTAATGACGAGGTATTATCTTTGTTGGATTGCTATTTATTCAGGTGCAATGCATGATTGACAATATATATTCTTATCCTTTTTTTTGTTTAAATGATAGAGGCTCCCGATTGAAGTAAAACCTGATGAAGAAATCGATACAAATATTTTTGATGCGTTTCCCGATGATATTCCTAAGGCATACTTGAAATTTTTCAACTCTGGTGCTCATAATATAAATATTAATAATGTAATGATAATTTTTTGATATATTATCTATAAAAACATCGATAAAATATAGTGAAAAAAAGTTTTATATAAAAAAACAAAAAGAAAATACGTCCAACCGATCTGGACCGAACAATAACAACTTTAAAAAACTTGGACCAAAGACCAGTATTCTTTCATTTCGGATTCGAAGATTAACACCCCTAATTAGGGCCACAATTTGCAGATTCGCTCTTAAGCCTCTAAAATCTCATAAACGGGGTTAAATGGGATTGGAAAAGATTGGAGAATGGTAGGTCGTTGACTTGGAAATACTGTGTATAGTGCTCATAGAGCTGGTCAGTTCATAGGAGACTTGATGGCGTCAACATATGTAGATGAACAGTCGAAACATCTGTTCTTCATAAGAAAAAACAACGCGATGCATGATTCGATGAGTAAGTACTTTTAAGAACTATATCGATAGTTATAACTATTTTTTTTTTGTTTTCTTACTCTGTGTTTGATGATACATGATAGGAACTGAATTGGGTATCCGAAAAGACTTGGTATGTTAGTAAAATTGATGGAAAAAACTTGGATCAAGCGACTACCAACCTCTCCAGCCGAAAATTTGTCCTCACGAACAACTACAATATTTCCTATATAGAAGCCATGTGACTCAGATGTAAGACCAAAAGATTTTCTACTGCACTGATAATAACAACATATATCATCAATCATTAGCCTAATCTTTTCTTGGGTAACCTCATCAGTGTCTCCATTAGTGTTATCATTTTTCAAGTGATAGTAAAGTTCTAGCATCGGCGCCGGCAAGAAACATATTTGATTCTTGAAATTCTCCAAGTTATAACTATAATTTTTTTTTGTTTTCTTACTCTATTTTTTTTTGTTTTCTTACTCTGTGTATGATGATACATGATTGGAACTTAATTGAGTACCCGAAAAGACTTGGTAGATTTGAAGAACTTCGTTGACTGAGTTCAAAATGCAAAGCCGGTTCATAAAACTACTGTGAAAAGTCAGATGATTGACATAGTAATGTTTGAAGAACTACATAAGAAAATTATCAGAATATTCTTAGTGACTTAAATGGATTACAGTAAGTTCTGAATTTAATTATTCATGTTTCAAATTGTACTTGTGTGTCATACTTACAATTTTTTTTGTACATATGATTAGGTCTGTTTCATACTTCTTGTGCAACTCTCCCTTATATTGGGACTGACAACAGCGTCGATCTTTTTGTTTTGCGTATGATAGTTTGCGGCAACATGATCGGATAAAATTTGATCGAAGCATGAAATTTGATCTTCCTTCTAATATCTTTATTGATGATAAGTGGCCTAGTCGCGTATCATCAATGCCGGCACAATATTTAGCTGTTCGTAACTATCTTTTGCCATCTTTTGGAGTCATTCCTCCTGGAATAAGATATCGGCGCATTACATTTCATAAGAACTCTTTTGAGTATCTTAATGACGAGGTATTATCTTTGTTGGATTGCTATTTATTAAGGTGCAATGCATGATTGACAATAAATATTCTAATCCTTTTTTGTGTAAATGATAGAGGCTCTCGATTGAAGTAGACCCTGATGAAGAAATCGATGCAAATCTTTTTGACGCGTTTCCCGATGATATTCCTAAGGCATACTTGGAATTTTTTCAACTCAGGTGCTCATAACTTGAATGATAAGATTCATCTACTTAGTGGTGGTCCTCCCAGGGTACTCCTACATTTATTTTTATTTTTTATTTTTTTCACTTAATAAAATTATCGTCTGTTTACGTTTATAATCATATTTTCAATTATATTTGAAAAAATATAATGATTAATAATGTAATAATAATTTTTTGATATATTATCTATAAAAAAAACGATAAAATATAGTGAAATAAAGTTTTAAATAAAAAGGCAAAAAGAAAATAGTCCAACCGTTCTGGACCGAAAAATAATAACTTTAAAAAACTCGAACCAAAGACCGGTCTTTTTTCATTTCGGATTCGAAGATTAACACCCCTAATTAAGGCCACAATTTGCGGATTCGCTCTTAAGCCTCTAAAATCTCATAAACGGGCTTAAATGGGATTGAAAAAGATTGGAGAATGGTTGGTCGTTGACTTGGGAATACTGTGTATAGTGCTCATAGAGCTGGGTCGGTTCATAAGAGACTTGATGGCGTCAACGTATGTAGATGAACAAATCGAAACATGTGTTCTTCATAAGAAAAAACAACGCGATGCATGATTCGATGGGTAAGTACTTTTAAGAACTATATCGATAGTTATAACTATTTATTTTTGTTTTCTTACTCTGTGTTTGATGATACATGATAGGAACTGAATTGGTTATCCGAAAAGACTTGGTATGTTAGTAAAATTGATGGAAAAAACTTGGATCAAGCTATTACCAACCTCTCCAGCCGAAAATTTGTCCCCACAAACAACTACAATATTTCCTATATAGAAGCCATGTGACTCAAATGTAAGACCTAAAGATTTTCTACCGCACCGATAATAACAACATATATCATCAATCATTAGCCTAATCTTTTCTTGGGTAACCCCATCGGTGTCCCCATCGGTGTTATCATTTTTCAAGTGATAATAAAGTTCTCGCATCGGCGCCGGCAAGAAACATATTTGATTCTTGAAATTCTCCAAGTTATAACTATAATTTTTTTTTTGTTTTCTTACTCTGTGTTTGATGATACATGATTGGAACTTAATTTAGTATCCGAAAAGACTTGGTAGATTTGAAGGGTTCAATATGCAAAGCCGGTTCATAAAACTACTGTGAAAAGTCAGATGATTGACATAGTAATGTTTGAAGAACTACATAAGAAAATTATCAACAATATTCTTAGTGACTTAAATGGATTACAGTAAGTTATGAATTTAATTATTCATGTTTCAAATTGTAGTTGTGTGTCATACTTACAATTTTTTTTTGTACATATGATTAGGTCTGTTTCATACTTCTTGTGCCACTCTCCCTTATATTGGGACTAACTACAGCGTCGATCTTTTTGTTTTGCGTATGATAGTTTGCGGCAACATGATCGGATAAAATTTGATCAAAGCATGAAATTTGATCTTCCTTCTAATACCTTTATTGATGATAAGTGGCCTAGTCGCGTATCATCAATGCCGGCACAATATTTAGCTGTTCGTAACTATCTTTTGCCATCTTTTGGAGCCATTCCTCCTGGAATAAGATATCGGCGCATTACATTTCATAGGAACTCTTTTGAGTATCTTAATGACGAGGTATTATCTTTGTTGGATTGTAACACTCCGATAATTCTCTCTTTTCAGAAATACCTTTATAATACAAAACTTAGAGAATTACCCAAGTATTATCGCCCGTGTGATAACGTATCGGCTTATTCAGAATTTTGCAGCGGAAAACATCAAACTAAACTTTGTAAATAATAAATTAAGTACTTCAAAAACAAACCACTTTATGAAAGTCTATCAACCACAATAATAATAATAACATCATCCGACTAATGCGAGAACAAGATAACAAAACTAAATTTACACAGCTCTCCATTCCCAGATTCCCAATGATGCTACATCTGCGAACCTGCAAATGTCAATGCTTTAGAGAATCTGCTCACCAAAATTTGGGTCATCACAGGATCAATAAGGCAAAGCCATGATCAACACACACAACAAAGCACGTAATCAGCAAAGCTGAGTACTACATATCAATACATACAACAATCCTAATCATGATACTAAGGAATGATAACAGAGATAAATAATAATACAACAATACAACCTTCTGCAGATAACTTCTACTGAACTAAACTTTAATCAACTTTTATTATATTAAATGGAATAGTTATTGGACCGAGTTGTCTAACTAAAAACCAGGTCTTCATCTAGGAAGACGAAATACGGGCGCGACTCCGTATTCCATAATGACCTACGATATCGAGGAACCTTTAAATAAAAAGAGGAATGGTGATCAATCCAATTCCCGAGAAAAAGTCATGGCCCGCTCACCATGTACCCCAACTCCTCGATTGTCCAACTTCGCACGTGCACAAGTCTAAAGTTTATTACTATCCAAGTTACACTTTACGTGATTTACAATTTATTACTTGTTATGACACACATACAAGCAACACATAATATAATTTAACATTCACAATTAAACTTCTTTTATCTTAGGATTAAATAAGTGATCACACAACTTACAATCCAAGATTACTTTCTTTAATTCCAACCTTTCTTACTTTGTTGAACCTAGCCAACAATCAATCTTACCTTTCAAAGGCATAACTTGTCAACTTACCAAATAAGGCCCACAGTCCTCATAAAGTAGTGAAATACAAAAAGGGAACAACGATCAAACATGATCCAATACTAATAAATATATTAATTCCCCCATGTGAATTAATAAATAAAGTTCCCAATCCAATTAACATGCTTGCATCAATATTCCATACAAACATGATATTCTACTCATAATCAAATATTAAAATCAACATGCTTGCACACAGGCATAAAACATGCAAAATCCATCATAATAAATATCATACACGAACTCAACATAGTTCCTATACATGATACTATATAATTCTCCTTTATAAAATCATGATACTATCTCAATCATCACATAGGTATGTACGTACCTTGTGTAAACTAGTCGACTGGCCACTTTCAAACCTTTAAAAGTCTCCTACGGAATACTCTCCGCCTAGAAATCAAACATAACTCAAATCAATACTTTTAAATAAAAAAGACAGCAACTTTAAAATATTTAAAAACCCCTTTAAACATATTCAAAAGTTGATTTTTCTATCAAAACTTCCATTACTTTTAATTCCTAGCATAGTACTACCATACTAGTAATTAAAATTCTTAAAACTCCCTAAATAAAACACTTTCTGAAATTCCAGCAACTTATAAAATCATAAAACCTTCTTTAAACCCTCTTAAACATGTTTAAAATCATAAATTAAATTAATCTCATAGTATTTAATATGCTACTATGGTTTTCTAATCATTAACACCCTAAAAATCCATGCTTTAATTATTAAAACTTAAATCTAACAATAATAAACAAATCTGAATTTTTATTCTTATAATATAATATATATATGAATCAAGATTACTCATTAAAACAGTAAATTAATATTGATAATCATGATTAACATTAAAATAAAGCATAAAAATATAGTCTTTAATGGAAAACTTGAGGAAAAGGAAAGAATTAAACCAACTCAAGATACAAAGGAGGATGCGCCGGCCAAGGAAGGTATTGGTGGCAGCAGCGGCGGTCCACGGTGGTCAACGGCGGCGGCGGTGACGTTTCTTAGCGAAGAAGAAAGCGTTACTTGAAGAAGAAGAAACAAAAACTTGAGAGGAAGAAGAAAAGAAAAATCACGTGGAAGAGGAGAGAGAGAGGGCGAAATTTTTGAGAGAATGAGTGAGGAAAATAATTTGTGTAGGGTAAAATAATTGGGCTTAGGGTATTTATAGCTAGGGTTTCCTTTTGGGCTTAGGAAAAGGAATTTAAGTTTAAATAGGATTCGATGATAACTAGGATTGATGAATGAGGACTCCTAGTATCAATATAACTCCTCTTTCCTAATCTACTTAGAATTTGGGTTCCTCAAGTCCATTAGACTTCTTTTCTAAATCAAATTCATATTTCAAACCTTTTTCAAAGCATGATTAATTAAAATATTTTCAATTTCCTTAAATCCTTAAAATAATTTCATTTGACTTTCAAAAATAGTCAACCTACTTTAATAATAAAAATCATTTGAACTAAAATATAAATATATAAATGATAAAATATATTTATAAAATCCTTTTAAAATTATGGGGGATTACGGTCTACCCCCTTAAAAGAAGTTTCGTCCCGAAACTTGACACGAAAACTCTCATAACTTTCAAAACTTGAACTAAACTTTTCAAAAGTTTACGAAGAATTTTGCCACTGGTGCACACTTTTGCTAGCTTAAAACACTTGTGTTCCTTATGAACACGCTTTCTTATGCGGAGAGTCTACTTCTTTAGCACTAACATGTGCAAATTACTCGACATAGGCATACATATGCATAAAAATCTCATAAAAATAGACAAAAAGCGCGAAATTTATCGCATTCTATCCCCCTTAAAAAAAACGAGTTACGCCCTCGTAACTCACCTCAAGGAACAGATCCGGATACTTCTTTTTCATCTCATCTTCGGCTTCCCACGTTGCCTCCTCGGATTCGTGGTTAGACCAAAGTACTTTCACGATGTAGACATCCTTATTGCGTGTACTACGCACTTTTCTGTCGAGAATCCTGACAGGCCTTTCCTCATATGTGAGGCTACTATCGATCTGAATTCGCTCAGGCTCTAGGACATGACGTTCATAGGGAATATAGCGCTTAAGTTGAGAAATATGGAACACATCATGCATCTTCTCAAACTCCATTGGCAATGCCAATCAGAGGCAACTTTCCCAATTCGCTCCGTAATCTCATATGGGCCTACATATTTAGCACTTAACTTGCCCTTTTTCCCAAATCGCATGACTCCTTTAGTAGGTGATACTTTCAAGAACACTTTATCACCTATAGCAAACTCATCTTCGCGACGCTTCAAGTCTCGCATAACTCTTCCCGCCTATCTTGCGCAGCCTTGAATTCTAGCCTGAATCGCCCCGACATTCTTAACGGTCTCCTCAATAAACTCTGTCCCCAAGACTATATTTTCGCTAAAGTCATTCCAACAAATGGGGCTTCTACATTTCCGTCCGTATAAGGCCTCAAACGGTGCCATCTTAATGCTCGCATGGTAACTATTGTTATACGAAAACTCAATCAGGTCTAATTGGTCCTCCCAACTACCTTGAAAATCAATAGCACACGCTCTCAACATATCCTCCATCGTCCGGTTAGTCCTCTCGGTCGACCATCGGTCGCAGGGTGAAAGGCCGTACTCATCTTCAATGTTGTCCCAAGATTTAATTGGACCTTCTTCCAAAATTTAGAAAGGAATCTAGAGTCACGATCGAAATGATATCCTTTGGAACTCCATGCAGTCTCACCACATGCTTAACATATGACTTGGCTAGTTGCTTCTTCTTCCATGTCTCCTTGATCGGTATGAAAACAACTGACTTTGTCGGACGGTCCACAATAACCCAAATAGTATCATTACCACTCCTTGTTCTAGGCAAAGCAAGCACAAAATCCATCGATATGGAATCCCACTTCCATCCCGAACCTCTAATGGTTGAACTTTCCCCATGGGTCGCTTGTGATCTATCTTCACCTTTTGGCAAAGTTAGGCACTTAGACACATACTCGCCTACCTCTCGCTTCATGTTTGGCCACCAATAGATCTCGCTTAAGGTCCTTATACAACTTGTCACCCCCGGGGTGCACAGAGTACGGCGTATTATGACCCTCATCCATAAGACGTCTCTTAATCTCGCCACACTTTTGTGGTACACACCACCTACCCTTGAACCTCGACTACCATCATCATGAATCTTGAAATCACTTTCCTTGCCCTCGACCCATCTTCTCCTTGATCTTCTCTAAGTGCTCATCCCCAACTTGACCCTCTTTGATCTCGTCTAGAATTGACAATCCCAATGATAAAGCACTCAATCTTGCCTCGATCTCCCCGGGATTTAAAATTTCTAGGCTAAGCTTTTGCATATCTCGACACAACTCCTCAGGAACTATCAAGGCGTTCATGCTATGACTCGACTTCCTACTCGGTGCATCGGACTACATTTGCTTTCCCCTCATGGTATTGGATGTCTAAGTCATAATCCTTTATCAACTCTAGCCATCTCCTTTGCCTCATATTAAGGTCTTTCCGGGTAAAGATGTACTTCAAGCTCTTATGGTCTCGTGAATATCTTGCAAGTCACTCCATACAAGTAGTGTCTCCAAATCTTCAAAGCAAACACAATGGCAACCTTAACTCTAGGTCATGGGTAGGGTAATTAGCCTCATAAGGTTTCAATCGACGCGACGCATACGCAATCACCTTCCCATTCTCGTTGTAACACACATCCCAAACCATTCTTCGAAGCATCACTATATACCTCAAATCCTTCATTCCCATCGTGTAGGGTCAAACAAAGCGCGGAGGTTAAACGATCCTTCAAAATCCGAAAGGCCTCTTCACACTTTTCACTCCACTCAAATTTTGACTCTTTTTCATCAAATTGGTCATAGGTCTTGCTATCTTCGAGAAATCTCTCACAAATCTTCTGTAATAACCCGCTAGACCTAAGAAACTTCGGATGTCAGACACATTCTTCGGGGTCGGCCACTCACTCACAGCTTGAATTTTAGCAGGATCTACAGAGACTCCTTCCTTAGACACATAGTGACCCAAAAATGCTACCTTCTCCAAACGAAACTCACACTTAGAGAACTTGGCATACAATTGATTCTTCCTAAGCGTCTCCAATATGATCCTCAAATGCTCATCATGCTCCTTCTCGTTCCTCGAATAGATCGGGATATCATCAATGAATACGACCACAAATTTATCTAAGAACTCATGGAAAATCCTATTCATTAAGTCCATAAATATGGCAGGTGCATTGGTTAACCCAAAAGGCATTACAGTGAACTCATAATGACCGTAACGAGTCCTAAATGCAGTCTTAGGTATATCCTTGTCGGCTACTCTCAACTGGTGATACCCCGAACGCAAATCAATCTTCGAGAACACGCTCGCTCCATTTAATTGGTCAAATAGGTCGTCGATTCTAGGCAAAGGGTACTTATTCTTGATGGTTACGTTATTCAATTCCCTATAATCAATACACAACCTCATACTCCCATCTTTCTTCTTGACAAATAACACAGGAGCTCCCCAAGGTGATGCACTAGGTCTAATATAACCCTTATCGAACAATTCTTGCAACTCGCGCCTTCAACTCACTCATTTCCGAGGTGCCATTCTATAAGGTGCCTTAGATATAGGAGCAGTTCCAGGAACTAAGTCTATGGTGAACTCAACGGCTCTCGCAGGTGGCATACCCGAAATCTCACTTGGAAACACATCCATAAACTCGTTCACAATTGGAACATCTTCGATACTTACCCCAACCTCTTTACCCACATCTTGCACACTACAAAAAATATAACTCACACCCCTTCTTCATCAACTTTTTCACTTGCATTGCGGAGATGACCCCAAAGCTCTTGGATTTCCCAAAACGTCTATACGAAGTCGCCTTACCCAAAGGGTTCCTTAAAGTTACTTTCGAACTTCACAATCTATCTTGGCCTTGTATAAACTTAGCCAATCCATCCCCAAAATTACATCTAGGTCTCCCGGATTAAACTCTATCAAGTCGAAGGAAAAACACAGTCTCCTATCTTTAGAGGCAAGTTTCTAAACATCTTGGTACACCTTATGGTCTCACCAAGAGGTATACTAACAGCAAATTAATCACTTCAAAATCTATTAACCCCGCACTTTTAATAACAGACATTACGAGACAAAAGAATAAGTCGCCCCCGAATCAAATAATGCTTTAACTAGCACGGTGTTAATAGAAAAAGTACCGTACACTACATCGGCAGATCGTTCACTTCGTTGCGACTCATCACGAACGACTTTCCCGAGCCTTGTTCCGGTTGTTCTCACTGGCAGGGCTTGTTATAGCTTCCTTGATTGTTCGTGCCCCCGCAGCTTCGAACCCCGATTTCCGGTCGGTTGAATCCGGACCTCGCTTGGTTACTACCCCCATTGCCATTTTGCTCCTTCTTTTGCTTAGCAAAGTACTCATACTCCCTATGGCCCTTCTTCCGGCAAGAGTTACAAATAACCTGGTTCCCCCTACAGTCTACCAGGGGTGGTTGTTGCTACACTTTTTTGCAAGTGATACACTCTTTCGCCTCGACCCCTATCATGGTTATCCTGGTTGTCGTGTTTCCTTGGAAATTCCCATTACCATTCCTATTCTTCTTGAAATTCCCTCGGTTTCCCCCAAAGATTAAAGTCCTTCCCTCTTCTCACCTACCACCGGATTCTTTTTATCCCGCCTCGATTGGAGTCCATAAATATGGGCGCTCTCCCATACACGATATCTAGGGATGTAAAGGTCTCCCTCCTAATCCCGGTTGTATCTCATCGGGCCAACCCCTGCTCAAATCTCTCGAGCCTTCAACTCTAAGTAGCTACAACCTCGGGTGCAAACCTCGACAGGTGCTATGAATTTACCGTAATACTCGAGAAATGGTCATACTACCCATCCTAAGATTAATGAATTCCCGGGCCTTCTGCTTCCTCATAAATGCAGGGTAAAACTTCCCCCTCAAGGCAAGCCACAAAAGCCTCCCAATTGAACCCTTCTATAGCACTCGGTCTAACTCCATTCTCCCTCCACCATAAATCGCCTCATCCTTAAGGTACAACACGGCTGACCCACTCTCAAATTTTTCTCGGGCGGTTTACAACCTCGAAAAGTTTCTCGAACTCCCTAATCCAGTTTTCTAGGAAGGTAGGGTCGACTTGCTTCCTTATAGTATGGTGGCTTAACCTTAGCTAGCCTTTCGAACATATCCCCGGCACTCTCGGACGCTCAACTCTCCCCCGAGTCAATTTCGCCGCCAAGAGGCGAATAGCAGCTAGCCTAGATCGTTGTTGTTAGCCATTCTACTTCGGACCTGTAAGTAATATAACTCTACTTTAGGTTCCAAGCATAACTCACATTTCCATCTAGGAAGGCAACATTTGATTTGATCATTAAAGATCGCATCAACGGACAATTTCTCAACTAGTTCCAAGTTCGATATGAAATGTTCTCTAATGATCACATAATCATCCATGTAAAATATATTCACATCAACATGCAAATAGAAGCAAGCAAGCAAGAATATAATTGCCTAATGAAAATAAAAAAAAATAATCCCATTACGTGCCCCGAATAAATTTTTTACTCACTCATATAATTAAGTAATAACTTTTATTCTTCCATAACGAGTATTTAAATGAAATGATTGTTGCTATAATATTATACCTTCCTAAAAGGAACCATGATTGTAAAAAAAAAAATAAAACTATGCTATCACTGTTGGTCGACTAACCAACTGAATATAATATTATTTCCTCTATTGCTAAGAAGAATAATAAATAAAAATATAAACAAGAATCTAAGGTATCACATTATCATTTCCGTCCTCGGTTTCTATGTATAGCCCGTGTACGAAGATCTCATCTTCGCACTCATCTATGTCCTCATCATAATACTCGACATATCTCCTTTGTCGTTTTGATCTCCTCGAAGGTTGAGGCTCTTCGTCCTCCGACTCCGAATCGGTTTCAAACCCGAACCAAGCACGATAGATGTCTTTTCTAGTCCGGCCTCTAGCATGGTCGAACTCCACAATGAGTTCATCATCACCGGTTACATCCCTCCTCATTAAAGTACGCATAATCCAATCCAGATCGGTATATTCATTATCAATAAGTGCAATGTCCTCATCACTTTCATCGTCACTCGGAACAATGGGGTTATAATAGCTTCCTAATCAGCGGACATGATTAATGATCTACAACAAATAAATATATTCAATAACATTTTTTTTTTTAGTACTCTCCCCGTACGTAATTCCCAACAATAACAATAAAATATACCATCAACATCATAGGCACAAAATATAACAATCAAGAGGAAGAAATATATAAACAGTTGCAGGGAAGAAAATAATCATGAATAGTTAGCGGGGAAGAAAAATATTAACATACCGAACTAACTATTCAATGCGGACATATAATATTGCTATCCTATATGCCCTTCCTATACTACCCATTCTCACAATGCAACAAGTAAAACTTTAAAGGCAATAAAAATAATGCAGACACTCCTTATAATATAATAATAATTAAGTGTCGAACTAACTAAAAAAAAATTCGACTAATAAAAAAAAAATTCGGACTTATAAAATTCGAAAGAAAAAAAAAAATTTCGACTCTAATAAAAAAAATTCGGCTATCCTAAAAAAAAATTTCAAACCATCATAATTCGAAAAATAATTTCCACCCTTAAAAAAAATTCGGCTCTAAAAAAAAATAATTTGGCCCCTAAAAATTTCGGACCCCTTTTTCAAAAAAAAAAATATTTTTCGGTCCTCTTAAAAAAAATATATATATATATTCCTATAACGAATAAGTAGGAGCAATTCTAAGAGTTTATTCAAATAACTAGTAAGTTAATTAGGCGCCTAAAAATTTTGAAAATAACCTAAAGCTCTGATACCACTTTGTAACACCCCGATAATTCTCTCTTTTCAGAAATACCTTTATAATACAAAACTTAGAGAATTACCCAAGTATTATCGCCCGTGTGATAACGTATCGGCTTATTCGTAATTTTGCAACGGAAAACATCAAACTAAACTTTGTAAATAATAAATTAAGTACTTCAAAAACAAACCACTTTATGAAAGTCTATCAACCACAATAATAATAACATCACCGACTAATGCGAACAAGATAACAAAACTAAATTTACACAGCTCTCCATTCCCATTCCCAATGATGCTACATCTGCGAACCTGTAAATGTCAATGCTTTAGAGAATCTGCTCACCAAAATTTGGGTCATCACAGGATCAATAAGGCAAAGCCATGATCAACACACACAACAAAGCACGTAATCAGCAAAGCTGAGTACTACATATCAATACATACAACAATCCTAATCATGATACTAAGGAATGATAACAGAGATAAATAATAATACAACAATACAACCTTCTGCAGATAACTTCTACTGAACTAAACTTTAATCAACTTTTATTATATTAAATGGAATAGTTATTGGACCGAGTTGTCTAACTAAAAACCAGTCTTCATCTAGGAAGACGAAATACGGGCGCGACTCCGTATTCCATAATGACCTACGATATCGAGGAACCTTTAAATAAAAAGAGGAATGGTGATCAATCCAATTCCCAGAAAAAGTCATGGCCCGCTCACCATGTACCCCAACTCCTGATTGTCCAACTTCAGACGTGCACAAGTCTAAAGTTTATTACTATCCAAGTTACACTTTACGTGATTTACAATTTATTACTTGTTATGACACACATACAAGCAACACATAATATAATTTAACATTCACAATTAAACTTCTTTTATCTTAGGATTAAATAAGTGATCACACAACTTACAATCCAAGATTACTTTCTTTAATTCCAACCTTTCTTACTTTGTTGAACCTAGCCAACAATCAATCTTACCTTTCAAAGGCATAACTTGTCAACTTACCAAATAAGGCCCACAATCCTCATAAAGTAGTGAAATACAAAAGGGAACAACGATCAAACATGATCCAATACTAATAAATATATTAATTCCCCCATGTGAATTAATAAATAAAGTTCCCAATCCAATTAACATGCTTGCATCAATATTCCATACAAACATGATATTCTACTCATAATCAAATATTAAAATCAACATGCTTGCACACAGGCATAAAACATGCAAAATCCATCATAATAAATATCATACACGAACTCAACATAGTTCCTATACATGATACTATATAATTCTCCTTTATAAAATCATGATACTATCTCAATCATCACATAGGTATGTACGTACCTTGTGTAAACTAGTCGATCGGCCACTTTTAAACCTTTAAAAGTCTCCTACGGAATACTCTCCGCCTAGAAATCAAACATAACTCAAATCAATACTTTTAAATAAAAAGACAGCAACTTTAAAATATTTAAAAACCCCTTTAAACATATTCAAAAGTTGATTTTTCTATCAAAACTTCCATTACTTTTAATTCCTAGCATAGTACTACCATACTAGTAATTAAAATTCTTAAAACTCCCTAAATAAAACACTTTCTGAAATTCCAGCAACTTATAAAATCATAAAACCTTCTTTAAACCCTCTTAAACATGTTTAAAATCATAAATTAAATTAATCTCATAGTATTTAATATGCTACTATGGTTTTCTAATCATTAACACCCTAAAAATCCATGCTTTAATTATTAAAACTTAAATCTAACAATAATAAACAAATCTGAATTTTTATTCTTATAATATAATATATATATGAATCAAGATTACTCATTAAAACAGTAAATTAATATTGATAATCATGATTAACATTAAAATAAAGCATAAAAATATAGTCTTTAATGGAAAACTTGAGGAAAAGGAAAGAATTAAACCAACTCAAGATACAAAGGAGGATGCGCCGGCCAAGGAAGGTATTGGTGGCAGCAGCGGCGGTCCACGGTGGTCAACGGCGGCGGCGGTGACGTTTCTTAGCGAAGAAGAAAGCGTTACTTGAAGAAGAAGAAACAAAAACTTGAGAGGAAGAAGAAAAGAAAAATCACGTGGAAGAGGAGAGAGAGAGGGCCGAAATTTTTGAGAGAATGAGTGAGGAAAATAATTTGTGTAGGGTAAAATAATTGGGCTTAGGGTATTTATAGCTAGGGTTTCCTTTTGGGCTTAGGAAAAAGGAATTTAAGTTTAAATAGGATTCGATGATAACTAGGATTGATGAATGAGGACTCCTAGTATCAATATAACTCCTCTTTCCTAATCTACTTAGAATTTGGGTTCCTCAAGTCCATTAGACTTCTTTTCTAAATCAAATTCATATTTCAAACCTTTTTCAAAGCATGATTAATTAAAATATTTTCAATTTCCTTAAATCCTTAAAATAATTTCATTTGACTTTCAAAAATAGTCAACCTACTTTAATAATAAAAATCATTTGAACTAAAATATAAATATATAAATGATAAAATATATTTATAAAATCCTTTAAAATTATGGGGGATTACATGGATTGCTATTTATTAAGGTGCAATGCATGATTGACAATAAATATTCTTATCCTTTTTTGTGTAAATGATAGAGGCTTCCGATTGAAGTAAAACCTGATGAAGAAATCGATGCAAATCTTTTTGACGCGTTTCCCAATGATATTCCTAAGGCATACTTGGAATTTTTTCAACTCAGGTGCTCATAACTTGAAGGATAAGATTCATCTACTTAGTATGGTCCTCCCAGGGTACTCATACGTTTATTTTTATTTTTTTTCACTTTATAAAATTATCGTCTGTTTACGTTTATAATCATATTTTCAATTATATTTGAAAAAATATAATGATTAATAATGTAATAATAATTTTTTGATATATTATCTATAAAAAAAACCGATAAAATATAGTTAAATAAAGTTTTATATAAAAAAGCAAAAAGAAAATAGTCCAACCGGTCTGGACCAAAAAATAATAACTTTAAAAAACTCGAACCAAAGACCGGTCTTTTTTCATTTAGGATTCGAAGATTAACACCACTAATTAAGGCCACAATTTGCAGATTCGCTCTTAAGCCTCTAAAATCTCATAAACGGGGTTAAATGGGATTGGAAAAGATTGGAGAATGGTTGGTCGTTGACTTGGAAATACTGTGTATAGTGCTCATAGAGCTGGTCAGTTCATAGGAGACTTGATGGCGTCAACGTATT
The DNA here is from genome assembly GCA_947646795.1 of Beta lomatogona. Taxonomy (NCBI): domain Eukaryota; kingdom Viridiplantae; phylum Streptophyta; class Magnoliopsida; order Caryophyllales; family Amaranthaceae; genus Beta; species Beta lomatogona. Next base: position 126,749 of record CANSNZ010001250.1, on the reverse strand, counting down.
TAGATGAACAGTCGAAACATGTGTTCTTCATAAGAAAAAACAACGCGATGCATGATTCGATTGGTAAGTACTTTTAAGAACTATATCGATAGTTATAACTATTTTTTTTTTCTTACTCCGTGTTTGATGATATATGATAGGTACTGAATTGGGTATCCAAAAAGACTTGGTATGTTAGTAAAATTGATGGAAAAAGCTTGGATCAAGCTACTACCAACCTCTCCAGCCGAAAATTTGTCCCCACGAACAACTACAATATTTCCTATATAGAAGCCATGTGACTCCGATGTAAGACCTAAAGATTTTCTATTACACTGATAATAACAACATATATCATCAATCATTAGCCTAATCTTTTCTTGGGTAACCGCATCAGTGTCCCCATCAGTGTTATCATTTTTCAAGTGATAGTAAAGTTCTCGCATCGGCGCCGGCAAGAAACATATTTGATTCTTGAAATTCTCCAAGTTATAACTATAATTTTTTTTTTGTTTTCTTACTCTGTGTTTGATGATACATGATTGGAACTTAATTTAGTATCCGAAAAGACTTGGTAGATTTGAAGAACTTTGTTGACTGGGTTCAATATGCAAAGCCGGTTCATAAAACTACTGTGAAAAGTCAGATGATTGACATAGTAATGTTTGAAGAACTACATAAGAAAATTATCAACAATATTCTTAGTGACTTAAATGGATTACAGTAAGTTCTGAATTTAATTATTCATGTTTCAAATTGTACTTGTGTGTCATACTTACAATTTTTTTTGTACATATGATTAGGTCTGTTTCATACTTCTTGTGCCACTCTCCCTTATATTGGGACTGACAACAGCGTCGATCTTTTTGTTTTGCGTATGATAGTTTGCGGCAACATGATCGGATAAAATTTGATCGAAGCATGAAATTTGATCTTCCTTCTAATACCTTTATTGATGATAAGTGGCCTAGTCGCGTATCATCAATGCCGGCACAATATTTAGCTGTTCGTAACTATCTTTTGCCATCTTTTGGAGTCATTCCTCCTGGAATAAGATATCGGCGCATTACATTTCATAGGAACTCTTTTGAGTATCTTAATGACGAGGTATTATCTTTGTTGGATTGCTATTTATTAAGGTGCAATGCATGATTGACAATAAATATTCTAATCCTTTTTTGTGTAAATGATAGAGGCTCTCGATTGAAGTAGACCCTGATGAAGAAATCGATGCAAATCTTTTTGACGCGTTTCCCGATGATATTCCTAAGGCATACTTGGAATTTTTTCAACTCAGGTGCTCATAACTTGAATGATAAGATTCATCTACTTAGTGGTGGTCCTCCCAGGGTACTCCTACATTTATTTTTATTTTTTATTTTTTTCACTTTATAAAATTATCGTCTGTTTACGTTTATAATCATATTTTCAATTATATTTGAAAAAATATAATGATTAATAATGTAATAATAATTTTTTGATATGTTATCTATAAAAAAAACGATAAAATATAGTGAAATAAAGTTTTATATAAAAAAGCAAAAAGAAAATAGTCCAACCGTTCTTGACCGAAAAATAATAACTTTAAAAAACTCGAACCAAAGACCGGTCTTTTTTCATTTAGGATTCGAAGATTAACACCACTAATTAAGGCCACAATTTGCGGATTCGCTCTTAAGCCTCTAAAATCTCATAAACGGGGTTAAATGGGATTGGAAAAGATTGGAGAATGGTTGGTCGTTGACTTGGAAATACTGTGTATAGTGCTCATAGAGCTGGTCAGTTCATAGGAGACTTGATGGCGTCAACGTATTTAGATGAACAGTGGAAACATGTGTTCTTCATAAGGAAAAACAACGCGATGCATGATTCGATTGGTAAGTACTTTTAAGAACTATATCGATAGTTATAACTATTTTTTTTTGTTTTCTTACTCTGTGTTTGATGATACATGATAGGAACTGAATTGGTTATCCGAAAAGACTTGGTATGTTAGTAAAATTGATGGAAAAAACTTGGATCAAGCTATTACCAACCTCTCCAGCCGAAAATTTGTCCCCACAAACAACTACAATATTTCCTATATAGAAGCCATGTGACTCAAATGTAAGACCTAAAGATTTTCTACTGCACTGATAATAACAACATATATCATCAATCATTAGCCTAATCTTTTCTTGGGTAACCCCATCAGTGTCCCCATCAGTGTTATCATTTTTCAAGTGATAAAAAAGTTCTCGCATCGGCGCCGGCAAGAAACATATTTGATTCTTGAAATTCTCCAAGTTATAACTATAATTTTTTTTTTGTTTTCTTACTCTGTGTTTGATGATACATGATTGGAACTTAATTTAGTATCCGAAAAGACTTGGTAGATTTGAAGAACTTTGTTGACTGGGTTCAATATGCAAAGCCGGTTCATAAAACTACTGTGAAAAGTCAGATGATTGACATAGTAATGTTTGAAGAACTACATAAGAAAATTATCAACAATATTCTTAGTGACTTAAATGGATTACGAGTAAGTTATGAATTTAATTATTCATGTTTCAAATTGTAGTTGTGTGTCATACTTACAATTTTTTTTGGTACATATGATTAGGTCTGTTTCATACTTCTTGTGCCACTCTCCCTTATATTGGGACCGACTACAACGTCGATCTTTTTGTTTTGCGTATGATAGTTTGCGGCAACATGATCGGATAAAATTTGATCAAAGCATGAAATTTGATCTTCCTTCTAATACCTTTATTGATGATAAGTGGCCTAGTCGCGTATCATCAATGCCGGCACAATATTTAGCTGTTCGTAACTATCTTTTGCCATCTTTTGGAGCCATTCCTCCTGGAATAAGATATCGGCGCATTACATTTCATAGGAACTCTTTTGAGTATCTTAATGACGAGGTATTATCTTTGTTGGATTGCTATTTATTAAGGTGCAATGCATGATTGACAATAAATATTCTTATCCTTTTTGTGTAAATGATAGAGGCTCCCGATTGAAGTAAAACCCGATGAAGAAATCGATGCAAATCTTTTGACGCGTTTCCCGATGATATTCCTAAGGCATACTTGGAATTTTTTCAACTCAGGTGCTCATAACTTGAAGGATAAAATTCATCTACTTAGTGTGGTCCTCCCGGGGTACTCATACGTTTATTTTTATTTTTTTTCACTTTATAAAATTATCGTCTGTTTACGTTTATAATCATATTTTCAATTATATTTGAAAAAATATAATGATTAATAATGTAATAATAATTTTTTGATATATTATCTATAGAAAAAACCGATAAAATATAGTTAAATAAAGTTTTATATAAAAAAGCAAAAAGAAAATAGTCCAACCGGTCCTGGACGGAAAAATAATAACTTTAAAAAACTCGAACCAAAGACCGGTCTTTTTTCATTTAGGATTCGAAGATTAACACCACTAATTAAGGCCACAATTTGCGAGATTCGCTCTTAAGCCTCTAAAATCTCATAAACGGGGTTAAATGGGATTGGAAAAGATTGGAGAATGGTTGGTCGTTGACTTGGAAATACTGTGTATAGTGCTCATAGAGCGGCCGGGGTTCATAGGAGACTTGATGGCGTCAACGTATTTAGATGAACAGTGGAAACATGTGTTCTTCATAAGAAAAAACAACGCGATGCATGATTCGATTGGTAAGTACTTTTAAGAACTATATCGATAGTTATAACTATTTTTTTTTTTCTTACTCCGTGTTTGATGATATATGATAGGTACTGAATTGGGTATCCAAAAAGACTTGGTATGTTAGTAAAATTGATGGAAAAAGCTTGGATCAAGCTACTACCAACCTCTCCAAATGAAAATTTGTCCCCACGAACAACTACAATATTTCCTATATAGAAGCCATGTGACTCCGATGTAAGACCTAAAGATTTTCTACTACACTCGATAATAACAACATATATCATCAATCATTAGCCTAATCTTTTCTTGGGTAACCGCATCGGTGTCCCCATCGGTGTTATCATTTTTCAAGTGATAGTAAAGTTCTCGCATCGGCGCCGGCAAGAAACATATTTGATTCTTGAAATTCTCCAAGTTATAACTATAATTTTTTTTTTTGTTTTCTTACTCTGTGTTTGATGATACATGATTGGAACTTAATTTAGTATCCGAAAAGACTTGGTAGATTTGAAGAACTTTGTTGACTGGGGTTCAATATGCAAAGCCGGTTCATAAAACTACCGTGAAAAGTCGGATGATTGACATAGTAATGTTTGAAGAACTACATAAGAAAATTATCAACAATATTCTTAGTGACTTAAATGGATTACAAGTAAGTTCCGAATTTAATTATTCATGTTTCAAATTGTAGTTGTGTGTCATACTTACAATTTTTTTTGTACATATGATTAGGTCTGTTTCATACTTCTTGTGCCACTCTCCCTTATATTGGGACTGACAACAGCGTCGATCTTTTTGTTTTGCGTATGATAGTTTGCGGCAACATGATCGGATAAAATTTGATCGAAGCATGAAATTTGATCTTCCTTCTAATACCTTTATTGATGATAAGTGGCCTAGTCGCGTATCATCAATGCCGGCACAATATTTAGCTGTTCGTAACTATCTTTTGCCATCTTTTGGAGTCATTCCTCCTGGAATAAGATATCGGCGCATTACATTTCATAGGAACTCTTTTGAGTATCTTAATGACGAGGTATTATCTTTGTTGGATTGCTATTTATTAAGGTGCAATGCATGATTGACAATAAATATTCTAATCCTTTTTTGTGTAAATGATAGAGGCTCTCGATTGAAGTAGACCCTGATGAAGAAATCAATGCAAATCTTTTTGACGCGTTTCCCGATGATATTCCTAAGGCATACTTGGAATTTTTTCAACTCAGGTGCTCATAACTTGAATGATAAGATTCATCTACTTAGTGGTGGTCCTCCCAGGGTACTCCTACATTTATTTTTATTTTTTATTTTTTTCACTTTATAAAATTATCGTCTGTTTACGTTTATAATCATATTTTCAATTATATTTGAAAAAATATAATGATTAATAATGTAATAATAATTTTTTGATATATTATCTATAAAAAAAACGATAAAATATAGTGAAATAAAGTTTTATATAAAAAAGCAAAAAGAAAATAGTCCAACCGTTCTGGACCGAAAAATAATAACTTTAAAAAACTCGAACCAAAGACCGGTCTTTTTTCATTTCGGATTCGAAGATTAACACCCCTAATTAAGGCCACAATTTGCGGATTCGCTCTTAAGCCTCTAAAATCTCATAAACGGGCTTAAATGGGATTGAAAAAGATTGGAGAATGGTTGGTCGTTGACTTGGGAATACTGTGTATAGTGCTCATAGAGCTGGTCAGTTCATAAGAGACTTGATGGCGTCAACGTATGTAGATGAACAGTCGAAACATGTGTTCTTCATAAGAAAAAACAACGCGATGCATGATTCGATGGGTAAGTACTTTTAAGAACTATATCGATAGTTATAACTATTTATTTTTGTTTTCTTACTCTGTGTTTGATGATACATGATAGGAACTGAATTGGTTATCCGAAAAGACTTGGTATGTTAGTAAAATTGATGGAAAAAACTTGGATCAAGCTATTACCAACCTCTCCAAATCGAAAATTTGTCCCCACAAACAACTACAATATTTCCTATATAGAAGCCATGTGACTCAAATGTAAGACCTAAAGATTTTCTACTGCACTGATAATAACAACATATATCATCAATCATTAGCCTAATCTTTTCTTGGGTAACCCCATCAGTGTCCCCATCAGTGTTATCATTTTTCAAGTGATAAAAAAGTTCTCGCATCGGCGCCGGCAAGAAACATATTTGATTCTTGAAATTCTCCAAGTTATAACTATAATTTTTTTTTTGTTTTCTTACTCTGTGTTTGATGATACATGATTGGAACTTAATTTAGTATCCGAAAAGACTTGGTAGATTTGAAGGGTTCAATATGCAAAGCCGGTTCATAAAACTACTGTGAAAAGTCAGATGATTGACATAGTAATGTTTGAAGAACTACATAAGAAAATTATCAACAATATTCTTAGTGACTTAAATGGATTACAGTAAGTTATGAATTTAATTATTCATGTTTCAAATTGTAGTTGTGTGTTATACTTACAATTTTTTTTGGTACATATGATTAGGTCTGTTTCATACTTCTTGTGCCACTCTCCCTTATATTGGGACCGACTACAACGTCGATCTTTTTGTTTTGCGTATGATAGTTTGCGGCAACATGATCGGATAAAATTTGATCAAAGCATGAAATTTGATCTTCCTTCTAATACCTTTATTGATGATAAGTGGCCTAGTCGCGTATCATCAATGCCGGCACAATATTTAGGCATTTCGTAACTATCTTTTGCCATCTTTTGGAGCCATTCCTCCTGGAATAAGATATCGGCGCATTACATTTCATAGGAACTCTTTTGAGTATCTTAATGACGAGGTATTATCTTTGTTGGATTGCTATTTATTAAGGTGCAATGCATGATTGACAATAAATATTCTTATCCTTTTTTGTGTAAATGATAGAGGCTCCCGATTGAAGTAAAACCTGATGAAGAAATCGATGCAAATCTTTTTGACGCGTTTCCCGATGATATTCCTAAGGCATACTTGGAATTTTTTCAACTCAGGTGCTCATAACTTGAAGGATAAGATTCATCTACTTAGTGTGGTCCTCCCGGGTACTCATACGTTTATTTTTATTTTTTTTCACTTTATAAAATTATCGTCTGTTTACGTTTATAATCATATTTTCAATTATATTTGAAAAAATATAATGATTAATAATGTAATAATAATTTTTTGATATATTATCTATAGAAAAAACCGATAAAATATAGTTAAATAAAGTTTTATATAAAAAAGCAAAAAGAAAATAGTCCAACCGGTCTGGACGGAAAAATAATAACTTTAAAAAACTCGAACCAAAGACCGGTCTTTTTTCATTTAGGATTCGAAGATTAACACCACTAATTAAGGCCACAATTTGCAGATTCGCTCTTAAGCCTCTAAAATCTCATAAACGGGGTTAAATGGGATTGGAAAAGATTGGAGAATGGTTGGTCGTTGACTTGGAAATACTGTGTATAGTGCTCATAGAGCTGGTCAGTTCATAGGAGACTTGATGGCGTCAACGTATTTAGATGAACAGTGGAAACATGTGTTCTTCATAAGAAAAAACAACGCGATGCATGATTCGATTGGTAAGTACTTTTAAGAACTATATCGATAGTTATAACTATTTTTTTTTCTTACTCCGTGTTTGATGATATATGATAGGTACTGAATTGGGTATCCAAAAAGACTTGGTATGTTAGTAAAATTGATGGAAAAAGCTTGGATCAAGCTACTACCAACCTCTCCAACCGAAAATTTGTCCCCACGAACAACTACAATATTTCCTATATAGAAGCCATGTGACTCCGATGTAAGACCTAAAGATTTTCTACTACACCGATAATAACAACATATATCATCAATCATTAGCCTAATCTTTTCTTGGGTAACCGCATCGGTGTCCCCATCGGTGTTATCATTTTTCAAGTGATAGTAAAGTTCTCGCATCGGCGCCGGCAAGAAACATATTTGATTCTTGAAATTCTCCAAGTTATAACTATAATTTTTTTTTTTTTTCTTACTCTGTGTTTGATGATACATGATTGGAACTTAATTTAGTATCCGAAAAGACTTGGTAGATTTGAAGAACTTTGTTGACTGGGTTCAATATGCAAAGCCGGTTCATAAAACTACCGTGAAAAGTCGGATGATTGACATAGTAATGTTTGAAGAACTACATAAGAAAATTATCAACAATATTCTTAGTGACTTAAATGGATTACAGTAAGTTCCGAATTTAATTATTCATGTTTCAAATTGTAGTTGTGTGTCATACTTACAATTTTTTTTTGTACATATGATTAGGTCTGTTTCATACTTCTTGTGCCACTCTCCCTTATATTGGGACTGACTACGGCGTCGATCTTTTGCTTTGCGTATGATAGTTTGCGGCAACATGATCGGATAAAATTTGATCAAAGCATGAAATTTGATCTTCCTTCTAATACCTTTATTGATGATAAGTGGCCTAGTCGCGTATCATCAATGCCGGCACAATATTTAGTTTGTTCGTAACTATCTTTTGCCATCTTTTGGAGCCATTCCTCCCGGAATAAGATATCGGCGCATTACATTTCATAGGAACTCTTTTGAGTATCTTAATGACGAGGTATTATATTTGTTGGATTGCTATTTATTAAGGTGCAATGCATGATTGACAATAAATATTCTTATCCTTTTTTGTGTAAATGATAGAGGCTCCCGATTGAAGTAAAACCCGATGAAAAAATCGATGCAAATCTTTTTGACGCGTTTCCCGATGATATTTCTAAGGCATACTTGGAATTTTTCAACACAGGTGCTCATAACTTGAAGGATAAGATTCATCTACTTAGTAGTGGTCCTCCCGGGGTACTCATACGTTTATTTTTATTTTTTATTTTTTTCACTTTAAAAAATTATCATCTGTTTACGTTTATAATCATATTTTCAATTATATTCGAAAAAATATAAATATTAATAATGTAATAATAATTTTTTGATATATTATCTATAAAAAAAATCGATAAAATATAGTGAAATAAAGTTTTATATAAAAAAGAAAAAGAAAATAGTCCAACCGGTCCGGACCGAAAAATAATAACTTTAAAAAAACTAGAACCAAAGACCGGTCTTTTTTTCATTTAGGATTCGAAGCTTAACACCCCTAATTAGGGCCACAATTTGCGGATTCGCTCTTAAGCCTCTAAAATCTCATAAACGGGGTTAAATGGGATTGGAAAAGATTGGAAATGGTAGGTCGTTGACTTGGGAATACTGTGTATAGTGCTCATAGAGCTGGTCGGTTCATAGGAGAATTGATGGCATCAACTTATGTAGATGAACAGTCGAAACATGTGTTCTTCATAAGAAAAAACAACGCGATTCATGATTCGATGGGTAAGTACTTTTAAGAACTATATCGATAGTTATAATTATTTATTTTTGTTTTCTTACTCTGTGTTTGATGATACATGATAGGAACTGAATTGGTTATCCGAAAAGACTTGGTATGTTAGTAAAATTGATGGAAAAAACTTGGATCAAGCTATTACCAACATCTCCAGCCGAAAATTTGTCCCCACAAACAACTACAATATTTCCTATATAGAAGCCATGTGACTCAAATGTAAGACCTAAAGATTTTCTACTGCACCGATAATAACAACATATATCATCAATCATTAGCCTAATCTTTTCTTGGGTAACCCCATCGGTGTCCCCATCGGTGTTATCATTTTTCAAGTGATAATAAAGTTCTCGCATCGGCGCCGGCAAGAAACATATTTGATTCTTGAAATTCTCCAAGTTATAACTATAATTTTTTTTTTTGTTTTCTTACTCTGTGTTTGATGATACATGATTGGAACTTAATTTAGTATCCGAAAAGACTTGGTAGATTTGAAGAACTTTGTTGACTGGGTTCAATATGCAAAGCCGGTTCATAAAACTACTGTGAAAAGTCAGATGATTGACATAGTAATGTTTGAAGAACTACATAAGAAAATTATCAACAATATTCTTAGTGACTTAAATGGATTACAGTAAGTTATGAATTTAATTATTCATGTTTCAAATTGTAGTTGTGTGTCATACTTACAATTTTTTTTGGTACATATGATTAGGTCTGTTTCATACTTCTTGTGCCACTCCCCCTTATATTGGGACTGACTACGGCGTCGATCTTTTTTGTTTTGCGTATGATAGTTTGCGGCAACATGATCGGATAAAATTTGATCAAAGCATGAAATTTGATCTTCCTTCTAATACCTTTATTGATGATAAGTGGCCTAGTCGCGTATCATCAATGCCGGCACAATATTTAGGCATTTCGTAACTATCTTTTGCCATCTTTTGGAGCCATTCCTCCTGGAATAAGATATCGGCGCATTACATTTCATAGGAACTCTTTTGAGTATCTTAATGACGAGGTATTATCTTTGTTGGATTGCTATTTATTAAGGTGCAATGCATGATTGACAATAAATATTCTTATCCTTTTTTGTGTAAATGATAGAGGCTCCCGATTGAAGTAAAACCCGATGAAGAAATCGATGCAAATCTTTTTGACGCGTTTCCCGATGATATTCCTAAGGCATACTTGGAATTTTTTCAACTCAGGTGCTCATAACTTGAAGGATAAGATTCATCTACTTAGTGTGGTCCTCCCAGGGTACTCATACGTTTATTTTTATTTTTTTCACTTTATAAAATTATCGTCTGTTTACGTTTATAATCATATTTTCAATTATATTTGAAAAAATATAATGATTAATAATGTAATAATAATTTTTTGATATATTATCTATAGAAAAAACCGATAAAATATAGTTAAATAAAGTTTTATATAAAAAAGCAAAAAGAAAATAGTCCAACCGGTCTGGACCGAAAAATAATAACTTTAAAAAAAGCTTGAACCAAAGACCGGTCTTTTTTTCATTTAGGATTCGAAGCTTAACACCCCTAATTAGGGCCACAATTTGCGATTCGCTCTTAAGCCTCTAAAATCTCATAAACGGGGTTAAATGGGATTGGAAAGATTGGAAATGGTAGGTCGTTGACTTGGGAATACTGTGTATAGTGCTCATAGAGCTGGTCAGTTCATAGGAGACTTGATGGCATCAACTTATGTAGATGAACAGTCGAAACATGTGTTCTTCATAAGAAAAAACAACGCGATTCATGATTCGATGGGTAAGTACTTTTAAGAACTATATCGATAGTTATAACTATTTATTTTTGTTTTCTTACTCTGTGTTAGATGATACATGATAGGAACTGAATTGGTTATCCGAAAAGACTTGGTATGTTAGTAAAATTGATGGAAAAAACTTGGATCAAGCTACTACCAACCTCTCCAAATTTAAAAATTTGTCCCCACGAACAACTACAATATTTACTATATAGAAGCCATGTGACTCAAATGTAAGACCTAAAGATTTTCTACTTGCACCGATAATAACAACATATATCATCAATCATTAGCCTAATCTTTTCTTCGGTAACCCCATCAGTGTCCCCATCAGTGTTATCATTTTTCAAGTGATAGTAAAGTTCTCGCATCGGCGCCGACAAGAAACATATTTGATTCTTGAAATTCTCCAAGTTATAACTATAATTTTTTTTTTGTTTTCTTACTCTGTGTTTGATGATACATGATTGGAACTTAATTGAGTATCCGAAAAGACTTGGTAGATTTGAAGAATTTTGTTGACTGGGTTCAATATGCAAAGCCGGTTCATAAAACTACTGTGAAAAGTCAGATGATTGACATAGTAATGTTTGAAGAACTACATAAGAAAATTATCAACAATATTCTTAGTGACTTAAATGGATTACAGTAAGTTCTGAATTTAATTATTCATGTTTCAAATTATAGTTCTGTGTCATACTTACAATTTTTTTTGTACATATGATTATGTCTCGTTTCATACTTTTTGTGCCACTCTCTCTTATATTGGGACTGACAATAGCGTCGATCTTTTTGTTTTGCGTATGATAGTTTGCGGCAACAAGATCGGATAAAATTTGATCAAAGCATGAAATTTGATCTTCCTTCTAATACTTTTATTGATGATAAGTGGCCTAGTCGCGTATCATCAATGCCGGCACAATATTTAGCTGTTCGTAACTATCTTTTGCCATCTTTTGGAGTCATTCCTCCTGGAATAAGATATCGGGGCATTACATTTCATATGAACTCTTTTGAGTATCTTAATGGCAATGTATTGTCTTTGTTGGATTGCTATTTATTAAGGTGCAATGCATGATTGACAATAAATAGTTTTATCCTTTTTGTGTAAATGATAGAGGCTCCCGATTGAAGTAAAACCTGATGAAGAAATCGATGCAAATCTTTTTGACGCGTTTCCCGATGATATTCCTAAGGCATACTTGGAATTTTTTCAACTCAGGTGCTCATAACTTGAATGATAAGATTCATCTACTTTGTGGTGGTCCTCCCAGGGTACTCATACGTTTATTTTTATTTTTTATTTTTTTTCAATTTAAAAAATTATCGTATGTTTACGTTTATAATAATATTTTCAATTATATTTGAAAAATTATAAATATTAATAATGTAATAATAATTTTTTGATATATTATCTATAAAAAAAACCGATAAAATATAGTGAAATAAAGTTTTATATAAAAAAAACAAAAAGAAAATAGTCCAACCGGTCTGGACAGAAAAATAATAACTTTAAAAAACTTGAACCAAAGACCGGTCTTTTTTCATTTCGGATTCGAAGATTAACACCCCTAATTAAGGCCACAATTTGCAGATTCGCTCTTAAGCCTCTAAAATCTCATAAACGGGGTTAAATGGAATTGGAAAATATTGGAGAATGGTTGGTCGTTGACTTGGAAATACTGTGTATAGTGCTCATAGAGCTGGTCAGTTCATAGGAGACTTGATGGCGTCAACTTATGTAGATGAACAGTCGAAACATGTGTTCTTCAAAAGAAAAAACAACGCGATGCATGATTCGATAGGTAAGTACTTTTAAGAACTATATCGATAGTTATAACTATTTATTTTTGTTTTCTTACTCTGTGTTTGATGATACATGATAGGAACTTAATTGGGTATCCGGAAAGACTTGGTATGTTAGTAAAATTGATGGAAAAAGCTTGGATCAAGCTACTACCAACCTCTCCAGCCGAAAATTTGTCCCCACGAACAACTACAATATTTCCTATATAGAAGCCATGTGACTCAGATGTACGACCTAAAGATTTTCTACTGCACTGATAATAACAACATATATCATCAATCATTAGCCTAATCTTTTCTTGGGTAACCCCGTCAGTGTCCCCATCAGTGTTATCACTTTTCAAGTGATAGTAAAGTTCTCGCATCAGCGCCGGCAAGAAACATATTTGATTCTTGAAATTCTCCAAGTTATAACTATAATTTTTTTTTTGTTTTCTTACTCTGTGTTTGATGATACATGATTGGAACTTAATTGAGTATCCGAAAAGACTTGGTAGATTTGAAGAACTTCGTTGACTGGGTTCAAAATGCAAAGCCGGTTCATAAAACTACTGTGAAAACTCAGATGATTGACATAGTAATGTTTGAAGAACTACATAAGAAAATTATCAACAATATTCTTAGTGACTTAAATGGATTACAGTAAGTTCTGAATTTAATTATTCATGTTTCAAATTGTAGTTGTGTGTCATACATACATTTTTTTTTGTACATATGATTAGGTCTGTTTCATACTTCTTGTGCCGCTCTCCCTTATATTGGGACTGACAACAGCGCCGATCTTTTTTTTTTGCGTATGATAGTTTGCGGCAACATGATCGGATAAAATTTGATCAAAGCATGAAATTTGATCTTCCTTATAATACCTTTATTGATGATAAGTGGCCTAGTCGCGTATCATCAATGCCGGCACAATATTTAGCTGTTCGTAACTATCTTTTGCCATCTTTTGGAGTCATTCCTCCTTGCATAAGATATCGGCGCATTACATTTCATAGGAACTCTTTTGAGTATCTTAATGACGAGGTATTATTTTTGTTGGATTGCTATTTATTAAGGTGCAATGCATGATTGACAATAAATATTCTTATCCTTTTTTGTGTAAATGGTAGAGTCTCTCGATTGAAATAAAACCTGATGAAGAAATCGATGCAAATGTTTTTGACGCGTTTTCCGATGATATTCCTAAGGCATACTTGGATTTTTTCAACTCAGGTGCTCATAACTTGAAGGATAAGATTCATCTACTTAGTGGTGGTCCTCCCAGGGTTCTCATACGTTTATTTTTATTTTTTATTTTTTTCACTTTAAAAAATTATCGTCTGTTTACCTTTATAATCATATTTTCAATAATATTTGAAAACATATAAATATTAATAATGTAATAATAATTTTTTGATATATTATCTATAAAAAAAATCGATAAAATATAGTGAAATAAATTTTTATATTAAAAAGAAATAGAAAATAGCCCAACTGGTCTGGAGTCTGGACCGAAAAATAATAACTTTAAAAAAACTTGAACCAAAGACCGGTCTTTTTTTCATTTAGGATTCGAAGCTTAACGCCCCTAATTAGGGCCACAATTTGCAGATTCGCTCTTAAGCCTCTAAAATCTCATAAACGGGGTTAAATGGGATTGGAAAAGATTGGAGAATGGTAGGTCGTTGACTTGGAAATACTGTGTATAGTGCTCATAAAGCTGGTCAGTTCATAGGAGACTTGATGGCGTCAACTTATGTAGATGAACAGTCGAAACATGTGTTCTTCATAAGAAAAAACAACGCGATGCATGATTCGATGGGTAAGTACTTTTAAGAACTATATCGATAGTTATAACTATTTATTTTTGTTTTCTTACTCTGTGTTTGATGATACATGATAGGAACTTAATTGGGTATCCGAAAAGACTTGGTATGTTAGTAAAATTGATGGAAAAAGCTTGGATCAAGCTACTACCAACCTCTCCAGCCGAAAATTTGTCCCCACGAATAACTACAATATTTCCTATATAGAAGCCATGTGACTCAGATGTAAGACCTAAAGATTTTCTACTGCACTGATAATAACTGATAACAACATATATCATCAATCATTAGCCTAATCTTTTCTTGGGTAACCCCATCAGTGTCCCCATCAGTGTTATCATTTTTCAAGTGATAGTAAAGTTCTCGCATCGGCGCCGGCAAGAAACATATTTGATTCTTGAAATTCTCCAAGTTATAACTATAATTTTTTTTTTGTTTTCTTACTTTGTGTTTGATGATACATGATTGGAACTTAATTGAGTATCCGAAAAGACTTGGTAGATTTGAAAAACTTCGTTGACTGGGTTCAAAATGCAAAGCCGGTTCACAAAACTACTGTGAAAACTCAGATGATTGACATAATAATGTTTGAAGAACTACATAAGAAAATTATCAACAATATTCTTAGTGACTTAAATGTAGACCTGGCAATCGGACCAATCGGATCGCATTCGGACCGGACCAATTCAGATCGGACCGTTTTCGGATCAAGTTACATTCGGACCGGGATCGGACCGGACCGGACCGTTTCGGATTGGGTCATCATTCGGACTATTATTTCGGATCGGGTCGGGTTTCGGATCGGATCAACTTCCGGATTATGGTTCCAGATCATCGGATCGGATTTCGGATTGGACAAGAAATATTTTGAACTTTTTTAGTAGGGTAAGGGTTGTCCTATGTAAATAAATTTTATTCTATACTAATCTTTTGAGTTATTATTTATTCTATTAGTAGCCCTTTAATTGAATATTAATTGTTTAGTAGTTAGTACTCCCTACATTTTTTAAAATTATTCCGTCTAACTATTTGAGTATTCGTTACATATACTTACATAAAATTCTTCCAAAGTTTTGCACCAGTGGCCAATGATAATTTTTTATTATAAAAAAACGGGTAAGTTTCGGGTACTTCGGATCAAAGCCTAATCGAAACCAATAATTTCGGATCGGCTTACCTTCGGGTCGGATCGGTTTCGGATCGGGTAAGACCATGTCGGATCATTCGGATTTCGGATGAGTTTCGGATCGAGATTATTTCGGACCGGATTCGGGCCGGACCGGACCCGGACCGGACCGTTCCGGATTCGGATCAAGGTTCGGACCGTCTGGTTCGGACCCAGATCGGACCACATATCGGATATTCGGACCGGATTTTCGGATCAGGACCAACTTTGCCAGGTCTACTTAAATGGATTACAGTAAGTTCTGAATTTAATTATTCATGTTTCAAATTGTAGTTGTGTGTCATACTTACATTTTTTTTTGTACATATGATTAGGTCTGTTTCATACTTCTTGTGCCGCTCTCCCTTATATTGGGACTGACAACAGCGCCGATCTTTTTTTTTTGCGTATGATAGTTTGCGGCAACATGATCGGATAAAATTTGATCAAAGCATGAAATTTGATCTTCCTTATAATACCTTTATTGATGATAAGTGGCCTAGTCGCGTATCATCAATGCCGGCACAATATTTAGCTGTTCGTAACTATCTTTTGCCATCTTTTGGAGTCATTCCTCCTTGCATAAGATATCGGCGCATTACATTTCATAGGAACTCTTTTGAGTATCTTAATGACGAGGTATTATTTTTGTTGGATTGCTATTTATTAAGGTGCAATGCATGATTGACAATAAATATTCTTATCCTTTTTTGTGTAAATGGTAGAGTATCTCGATTGAAGTAAAACCTGATGAAGAAATCGATGCAAATCTTTTTGACGCGTTTTCCGATGATATTCCTAAGGCATACTTGGATTTTTTCAACTCAGGTGCTCATAACTTGAAGGATAAGATTCATCTACTTAGTGGTGGTCCTCCCATGGTACTCATACGTTTATTTTTATTTTTTATTTTTTTCACTTTAAAAAATTATCATATGTTTACGTTTATAATCATAATTTCAATTATATTTGAAAAAATATAAATATAAATAATGTAATAATAATTTTTTGATATATTATCTATAAAAAAAATCGATAAAATATAGTGAAATAAAGTTTTATATAAAAAACAAAAAGAAAATAGTCCAACCGGTCTGGACCGAAAAATAATAACTTTAAAAAACTCGAACCAAAGACCGTTCTTTTTTCATTTCGGATTCGAAGATTAACACCCCTAATTAGGGCCACAATTTCCAGATTCGCTCTTAAGCCTCTAAAATCTCATAAACGGGGTTAAATGCGATTGGAAAAGATTGGAGAATGGTAGGTCGTTGACGTGGAAATACTGTGTATAGTGCTCATAGAGCTGGTCAGTTCAGAGGAGACTTGATGGCGTCAACTTATTTAGATGAACAGTCGAAACATGTGTTATTCATAAGAAAAAACAACGCGATGCATGCTTTGATGGGTAAGTACTTTTAAGAACTATATCGATAGTTATAACTATTTTTTTTTTGTTTTCTTACTCTGTGTTTGATGATACATTATAGGAACTGAATTGGGTATCCGAAAAGACTTGGTATGTTAGTAATATTGATGGAAAAATCTTGGATCAAGCTCCTACCAACCTCTCCAGCCGAAAATTTGTCTTCACGAACAACTACCATATTTCTTATATAGATTGACAATAAATATTCTTACCCTTTTTTGTGTAAATGATAGAGGCTCCCGATTGAAATAAAACCTGATGAAGTAATCGATTCGAATCTTTTTGACGCATTTCCCGAGGACATTCCTAAGGCATATACTTGGAGATTTTCAACTCTGGTGCTCATAACTTGAAAGATAAGATTCATCTACTTAGTGGTGATCCTCCTAGGGTACTCATACGCTTACGTTTATTTTTATTTTTTTCACTTTAAAAAATTATCATATGTGTAGGTTTATAATCATATTTTCAATTATATTTGAAAAAATATAAATATTAATAATGTAATAATAATTTTTTAATATAGTATTATTTATAAAAAAAATCAATAAAGTATTGTGAAATAAAGTTTTATTTAAAAAAACAAAAGAAAATACGTCAAACTGATCTGGACCGAAAAATAATAATTTTAAAAAACTTGGACAAAAGACTTGTCTTTTTTCATATCAGATTCGAAGATTAATACCCCTAATTTAGGCCACAATTTGCAGATTCGCTCTTAAGCCTCTAAAATCTTATAAACGGGGTTAAATGGGATTGGAAAAGATTGGAGAATGGTAGGTCGTTGGCGTGGAAATGCGGTATATTGTGCTCATAGAGCTGGTCAGTTCATAGGAGTAGGGTGAAAGTTCGGTGTACGGTTTGGATTTAAGCCTAATCCAACCCGATCCGAACAAAATTTGGATTTCAATTTTTCAATCTGGATACAATCCAATTAGACTCTGAGTCCAAACCAATCCAAATCGAATTTTCACACGATAGATTGGATCCTATCCAAATATCCAAATTTTTGAAATTTCATTTTTTCGACGAGTAAATTAGGCACGGGCATCAAAATAAAGTTTTCGATAGTAGAACGAATTTGTACAAACCCATAATTAGACACGAACATCAAAATAAAGTTTTCGATAGTGATTAGGAAGTTAGCAAGTTAGAGTTTTAGAGGAAGGGAAAGGTCGCCCGACCATTTGGTTTTTTTTGGAAAGAATCTGTTAAACCCATTCTAATTATACAATTCAAGGCTGACCTACTATTCGGTTATTTTGGATTTTTGGATCCAATCACCCTTAATTCGATCCGATTCGAAAAATCCAAATTTTCAAAAAACTCAATATCCAATCCGAATATAGTTTGAGTGCAATCCGAATTACTAATTTGGTTTGGATTGGATTTCGATTTTTATCCGAATAACTTTCACCCCTAGCCACCACTACCCACTTTTTCTTCCTCCCATTCCACTATCTCCTTCTATACTTACCCTTTCACAACCCCCTTTTTCTCCCTCCTCCCATTCCACCACTGCCTCCTCCTCCCCCCATTCCACCATCATACGTAATCAGTACCCACCGCTGCCTCCTCCGTTCACCACAACGCCGACCTCCGTTGTTCATTACCATCGCATCACACTGCATCCCCAACACCGACTACCACGTCTTCGCCCCCTTCTTCTTACTTTTCTTATTTCTTATTTACCCCCATCTTCTCTCTTATCCCCACCACCACCAACGTGTGACGATGAGGGGCGTGGAGTAGGTAAGAGTGAGGGGGTCGAAGAGGAAGGAGGCGAGGCTCGGAGACCGGTTTTGGGGGGGTTGGGATGGGGGTTGATTTCGAGGGTGGGGGGGGTTGATTTCGAGGGTGGGGAGGCTGATTTTGGGGTGGGGAGGCTCTAGCCGTTGGTGGGCAGGGGTGGTGGAGCCTATTTCGAAGGAGGGGGTGGCTTTTGGGGGTGGAGGAGCCGGTGGGTGGGGTTGGGGCCGGTTGAAGGGAAGGGGGGTCAAACTAGATATGGAGGTGAAGGAGGAGGAGAGAGAAACAGGTAGGAGGAGGGAAAAAAATTACTTGAAGTTCATATCAAAGTCACTTGGGACCATTATGAGAAGACACCCTCAAAAAGTTGGATTATTCAAAAATAACTTATAAGTGGGACTGTTTTAAGAAGACCGTACCGCTTAAAAGGTTAGATTATTAAAATCCAATTTTCCTAAATAAAAAGAATATATATGAACTATAACCTCCTTTGGATTTATAAATGGTCTAAACTTCTCTTCCTTCAGGCTTCATGAATAACCATTTTCTTATTCTCTAAAGTTTAGCATAGCATCAAAGCCTAGGTTATTAGGTCTTTTATAACCGGGCATTTATCAAGCAACTAGATCATGACCCTCTTTTGGACATCCATTAATTCCAATTATTAATACTATTATTATATACTTTTCTAATGTATTTTAAACTAAGGCTCTAAGGACACCTACATGAGGGGAGTTTTGAACCCCTTGTTTTGTTTTTGAAGTGATTGAACCTCTTATTTATTGCACATGTGAGTTGTCTCACATTATAACATTTGAAGAGAATTGATAAAAAAAATCACTTTAAAAGTTTGAGCAGTTGCTTCTCTCATTGACAATTGGTTTAATCATAAGTGATCCAAAGAACCTCCTCCTCTTTAGGTGACCCAAATGCATTTTCACGTGCAAAGTAAACCAACCAAGCATCAAATAGTAAAACACGAAACAACATAAAAAACAGAGTTGTTGGTTAGGAGACAATAACGAAAAAAAAATCTAATTTAGAGGGCTATCATTTATTCTGGTCGATGGGTATAAAACTCAAACTCATAGGCATGAGAATAAATAAATGATTGAAACTCAAGAAAGTAATATTAAGACTTGGGATGTAAGTAGAGAGAAGATCTCAAACTAGTTGTGTGAACACAAACAAATCCCAAATAATATTTGGATGTTTCTATATCAAAATTAATCTTAATTTTGACTGGTAAAATAATTAAAAATGGAAGTTTTGAGTCAGCTTCTCTATAAGATTGTGCACGTCTTACGGATTTCATGTCTCCATCAAGTTATCAGCAAAGTTGCATGGTCAATAGACTCAACATATACAATAATATTGAAATCATCAACTTTGGGAAACATAAAGACCAGGACTTGTTAATGACGCGACGACTTCTTAAGAAAAGACTTGGTTCTGTTAATTACTCGGCGTTTATGGAATCTAGAATCCAGATAAATGATACTTCTTCGCATTAAAACCCCTAATCTCATATCCTTAATTCCTTATTCCTTAAGAATTAAGATGATTAGGAGCATGAAGTAATTGTATTTTTTAATGCCTTTAGCTTGTTTAGATAACTAAATAAAAAAATGTGGTAGCTTGTCATTGCATAATTATTATTTTCGGGATGAAATTGGAAGAAATTCATGTTGTCTTATATCTGAATTCTCTTATATCTTCTACTCATTTGATGATATTATTGTCCACTGTTACCTTTTAGTGGACATAAATGTCTCCTCCAAATAATGAAAATCTTTTATTAATTATGTTATATTAATTATGAGTATTAACTTGTACTATGATAGGGGGTAACATGCAGAATTCTATAGGAAGAATGGTACAACAAATAAATTTAAAAAAACACCTCCCCTTAGTGGGTAGTTTATGTTGGTACATAGGGCATGTTTTGCAATTTATTTAGGTTTTATTCAGTTTATAGGGCATGTTTTGCAATTGATCTAGGTTTTATTTCGGGTTGGGTTTATATTTTTATCTCAATAAGTTTGTTCAACTTCGAATCGCCTAAATGAAGTCGGGTCAATATTGAGTTCAATTAACACTTGGATCTTCCCGTTTTCGAGTTTGTGATGAATTATTTCAGGTTGAGTTGGGTAAAAAGTTTATATACAATGTTTCTTGCAAGGATATGAATATCTATTTCTTTTGGTAGTAGTTAGTTGTGTTTTATCTAAACACATGTTTGCCATGATTTATTAGTTAACACATCCATAATGATGTATACTTAGACATACCATGATTTTGAGAAATTGAAATATGTTGTTTAAAATTTTGGATTTTTTAACTAGAATAATACAAACTTTTGTCCGTTCTCTCGCAATAATACAAACTTTTGATTATTTTCAAATAATACAAACTTTTGCCCAAAATTCCCCTGGTAGGTCAATATTGATTGTAACTTGTTGTAGCAGGTCACTATGACACGTGTCATTATCTTAGTGGTTGGTTTTTTTATTTTTTATTTCAATTTGAAAAACAAAAAATATTTTCCTTTTTTTTTTCTTCTGTTGGTCCCCTCCACTCTTTTTCCCCACCCCACCCAACCCCACCTCACCCCTCCCCTGGCCAGCGATTTCGAGGGAGCGTCGAGATTCTTAAGCTGCTGAGCATCTGAGAGAGGATAAAACGATGGCGCACACAAAAGGAGTTGTAGAAGTGGCGAGGACTGTCGTTGAAGTAGCGGAGCTTGCGTGGTCTGCCGCCGAACTCCTCCACTACAAGAACCACAACTCCGAACAATCCGCCGCCGAAGATGTTGAAGATCTTCGTAAAGAGAACAAGCGTTTGAAGGAATTACTAGAGCAGAATTTGAAGCTTCTTCAGAATATTTCTTCTTCTCCTTGCTTTCTTAAAGATTGCCCTTCCGATGTATGTTCTTAAAAAAAATTGATTTTTGTTGCTGGGTTTGTTTGATTTGTGATTGTGATTGATGATTTTCAGAAGAAATCAATTGGGTTTGATGTGGGTTGTGATTTAATTTCAGTATCGTGATTTAATTTCACGTGGGATTGGTGATTTGGGATGATTGCCCTCCTGATGTATGTTGTTAACTTTGATTACCCTTTATAGGTTTGTTTGATTTGTGAATGCAATTAGTGATTTGGGAGAAACAATTGAGTTTTATGTTTAATTTGGGGTTGAATTTGGGGTTGAATTTGAGGAGAGAGAAGGAGATCGAGTGAGGAAGAGAGTGGAAAGAGGAGAGAGAATTGGTTTCGGGCGGTGTTTTAGGGGTGGTTTCAGGGCTAGTGGGATTAAGGGTGGTTCAGGGGTGGTTTCGGGTGGATCAGGGGTGGTTCAGGGGTGGTTACAGGTGGTGTTTCAGGGGTGGTTTCGGGGGTGGTGGGATCAGGGGTCAGGTGGCTTCGGGGTTACGGGTGGTGTTTCAGGTGGCTGGGGGTGGCTTTGGGATTCGGAGTTGCTTGTTATGGTGGTCGTGCGGTGGGGGTGGTTTCTTGGTGGAAGGGGCTGGTGGGTTAGGGGTGGTTCAGCTGGTTGTGGGAGGGAGAGGAGAGAAAAAGATTTAACCTGTTTTACAGGTTAAAGGTCACATTGACCTACTGGAGAAATTTTAGGCAAAAGTTTGTATTATTTATAAATAATCAAAAGTTTGTATTATTACGAGAGAACGGGCAAAAGTTTGTATTATTCTAGTTAAAAAATCCTAAATTTTTTTGGAGCAATGAATATGACTTAATTTCTTATGCTAAAAGTGAATGTTAATTAGAATGATAAATAATGTTTTAGAGTTTTGATTAGTTTATTATATATATGAGTCAATTTTCAGACCGAGTTTGGGTTGAATTATTGTTTATTTTGGGTTTGATAATTTTGGATCTTTCTGGTCAAAATTAAATACAAATTTCTTATTTGGAGTAAAATAATTAGATACTAAATATATTTGTGAAGTTATCAATCAAAGGATATAAAACTTCCGATTCTTTTACATGATAGGAATATAGAACACTTGGATATACAATATGTCGGAGTTTCACCCGGAGTCTAAATCTAAAAGTACCTTCCCCTAGAGCAGAGTGCTGCCACTAGGATTTGATCCATGGCCTCTTCTAAAGGAGTCCGGATCCTCTAGAGTTCTTATAAAACTCTACAATGTATAGTTGTATATGAACCATACATTTTAAAATCAAGGGCTCATATTGGTGAGAAGGAGAAGATTAGGGGGCGGATTTAGATGAGAAAAAAATAAAGGAGATTTTGAAAAGATAATATATGAGCCATTGATCTTTTATTTAATGGTTGATATTGCTCAAACTCTACCTTGTAGAGTTATTTTAGAACTCTAGAGGATCCAAACACCTTCTAAAGGTGATCAGTAATACCATTAGGACTAAGGGTCTTTGGTACAATAATTCCAATTCAATTGCAAATAGAACATTTTTTATAGGGGAATTGCAAATAGAGCATGGAATAAAACAAAAACATTAGTTATGTATTTGGTAAAACCTGAAAGTCTTAAACTTGTGCCTGTAACTAACCCCTTGATCTCTATGCAGTACAAAGTTTGATTTGATGAAGTTTAGTTTTGGGTCAACCTTTGAAAAAGATATCCTCATTTTTTATGCCTCAAGAATATAGTTAAAAACTTGAAGTTTGATACCTTTTTTTTGTTTTTTTTGAGGGGTTGAAGTTTGATATATTGGCGATTTAGTCAAATGCCAAAGGGATATGCTCAAGCATTAGTTAAATATTAACCTACTACTATACTACTAATTAGTTAATGTTAGTTGCTTTTTGTTACCTAATAGTAGTGTACTGGTTTTTAAAGTTCATCCAACTTTGTCTGAGATAATGTCATCCATAACGCAAATTAAGTGATGTTAACGTAGATTATGTTAGAGATCCACTATACATTATCCTAGAGGTGGTCCCATTCGCAATTAGTTGTTACACTATTTTGTAAAGATTATCAACCATAAAGTTGAAGATAATGACATCTCTTTGATGGATTAGTGAGATTAATTCATCACATTAAATAGGGTTAATGATATAAAGCAAATGAGGAAAAAGCACTTGATTACAATTGTACAGGTTGCAAACTTGCAATAGCATACCTTAGACGTTTCTTCAAAGCTAATCTAATCCCCGTCAAAAAAAAAAAAAAAAAAAAAAAAGAAGAATATGCTAATCTATCAGCATGTTATAGAAAAGGTTTTTCTAAGACATGATTGAATTTTAAAAGGGATGGGAAGTGTTGGTTATGTGTATGATTCAGTGATTCACTAACTCTCTACTCTCTAGTATCGCTTTGCATCAATATTGAATGTTTGAAGGAGTATACAATTTGTAGTAGAAAAGTAAGTATGAAGATATGAAATCTTTCAATTTCTAAATAATAATTTCAAACTATATGTATTAAATTAGTAAACATGGTTTTAAACTTTAATCATGGAGATGATACTTCATGATATCGAAGATTAGCATTGGCGCATCAGTGAAATCCATTATACAAATTCTTTTATTTTAAAGGGTTTGGATATACTAATCAAAATGACAAGGTGCCTCATTAGAATGAAAGCGTCACAAGCCTTATCCAATTAATATGTCATATTTAACGTTTTAAATTGGTATACATGACTTTAAAGATGACTCTATCAAAATGATGTACAATATGCCTCATCAAAACGAAAGTGTGGGGAGCCCCAAGAACAAGGTGTCTTGTTTTACCATGCTTGCATAGCGAATTGTGGAAGAGTTTATCATAAATTGCGATCCATAAGAAGACTCAAACTTGTTGTTGAATACAAACATGCCAAATAACTTCCTAGCAATTATTGTTAGCTTCCATATCGATCATTGTTTCACATGAATTTAAGGGATGCCTTAGGGTAAAATCTCCTTTTGGAGTCCCTTGCTTGGATTATCAAATCTTTCATAAAAATGTTAGGAACTACTAGCTTCCTTTCTTTTTTGCCTCCAAAAGAAGTGGTCAAACACTCTGCTGGACCACCATCCTGCCAACTTTTTCGAAATAAAATTTGATGGTTCCAAGCTTTCCAATGACCAAACTTCTTTTATTTTTATCTATCATTTTGCTCTTTTAAACACGCGGGAGCTTAGTTATAATTAGCCCTACTTGTAGCATTACCCAAGCGAAAGCCAAGGGTCTTCGCGAAGGACTTCAAGGGGAAATCATCCTTGAAATCCCTAATGTCATTATTGAGAGGGTCAATTCATCAATGCCCTTAAGAAATGTTGGCCTTATTATTTTATGATGTGCATCCGAATTTATGCGGGTTTTAATTAGGAAGTTCGTTTTCAGCCTTGCTTATGTGAGGCAAACTAAGTGGCAGATTACGAGGCCAGCAAGGATCACGTTTCCCCCACCCTCCTCCAATATAATCCTTTATCTTCCTCCCTATGACATTAATCTTTCGCTTCTCATCCACAGACCTCAATGATGTTCCATGTTAGCTTAGGATTAAGGGTCCATCCTAATTTTCCTCTAATATAAATTACCTTATTAACCCTTGTCTCATTAACTTATAAGGATAGTTATATTCATATTCAGATTACAACAGATACATCATGGCTAGCTAATGTCAATTTATTGTCACTCATATTATGTAATCTAGACAAAGCTAGATCATATAATTAGCAAAAGATCTTAAACTCACAACATAGATTGTGCTCTTGTTTGAGCTTAGTGTATTAGATGTGTTTGACAACAACTTCTTAAGTATCATTCAATTCAAATAAAAGTAAAAAGTAGTGTTTGGTGAAGTAACTAATTTATGTTACTAGTCTGCAATATAAGAATACTTGAAGCATTGAAATTGTGGGAATGAAACACCAACATCAAAATACATATGAGGGAATCAAGTGGAAGCTCAATGGTAAAGCTCCTACGTCCCGACTATGTGGTTAGAAGTGCAAATTACATCACCCTCAAATTTGAGGTATTGTAGTTTCCACACGAATATAAATTCCCTATCATCTATGTTTCTTCTGTGGCCAGTTAATTTCCCGATAAAAAAAGTGTATAGGAATAATGCACCACCAATCTCTACACATTTGCAATGTAATGGACTTGCATGTGATAAAAATTGATTCCTTGATTTATCATCCCCATAATGGAATTATTATACAAATATACAAGAGAGAAGTTAGGCTAAAATTTCGGTAACTAGATAACTTTCCTAAGAGATATAATATACACAAGATTACAATATTCACAAGAATATTCTAATACTCTAACACACCCCCACGGTCGAAGCGGAAGGACGACGAACACTGAGACTGTCCCAAAAGTCTTCAAATAATATGAGTGGAAGTCCCTTAGTAAAGATATAGGCAATCTGACACCGAGCGGGGACATGAAGAACCCGAACTTGCCCGGGGGGAACCTTTTCGCGAACAAATGGATATCCATTTCAATATGCTTAGTGCGTTGATGCTAAACTGGATTGCCAGTAAGATATATCACACTAACATTATCACAATACACCAATGTAGCTTTGCGAATAGGACAATGAAGCTTCAAGAGAAGATTGCAGAACCAGCAAGATTCATAGACAACATTGGCAACCCTACGATACTCGGCCTCAGCACCAGAGCGAGACAATGTGGGTTGTATTTTGGCAGACCAAGTGAGAAGATTGTCACCAAGAAAGACACATTAACTAGACGTAGACCGTCGAGTATCCGGACCACCACCCCAATCAGCATCAGTGTAAGAAACAAGCGTGGAGGTAGATGAGGGATAGAGGTGAAGACCATGAGTGAGGGTGCCCTGTATGTAGCGCACAATGCGCTTAAGAGCATGCATATGGATCTCCTTAGTGTCATGCATGAACAAACACACCTGTTGGACAACATAAGTAATATCTGGTATGGTGAAGGTAAGATACTGAAGGGCTCCTGCAAGACTATGATAATGAGAAGGGTTCTCATATGGAGGGCTAGAGTCAGCAGAAAGCTTGGGTTTAGTATCAACAGGTGTAGGTGATGGCTTACAAGAAGACATTCCTGCTCGTTCAATAATTTTAGTAGCATACTTTTTTCTGAGATAAAGATAGACCACCAGCATGGCGAGCAACAACAATACCTAAGAAATAGCTCAATGGCCCCATGTCTTTCATAGCAAATTCTGCACTAAGCAGAGAAATAATAGACTTGCGAAGAGCATCAGATGAGGCAGATAATATGATGTCATCGACATATAATCAAAGATATGCTGTAGAAGTACCCTGACGATAAATAAAGAGAGAATGGTCAGAAGTACTATGAGAAAAACCAATAGTGGCAATATAATCAGCAAATCTCTTATTCCAAGCCCGAGGAGCCTGTTTAAGGCCATAAAGAGACTTCTTCAACAAGCAAACATGATTAGGGTGATCCAGATCACGAAAACCCAAAGGCTGATGCATATAGACAGTCTCCTTGAGATCACCATGTAGAAATGCATTTTTCACATCAAGCTGATGAATGGGCCAAGAGTGAGAAAGAGCCAAGTTGAGAACTGTGCGAATAGTAGCCGGTTTAACAACCAGACTGAAAGTCTCACCACAATCTACACCAACCTGTTATGTTTTGCCATCACCTACAAGACGGGCCTTATGCTTCTCAAAAGAACCGTCAGCATTTTCTTTATGAGCAAAAATCCACATAGACCTAAGGACATTAACATCAGGGGGGAGGGGTACCAATTCCCAAGTCTTATTTTTAATGAGAGCATGATACTCGTCATCCATGGCCTTCTTCCCATTTGGGTCACGGAGAGCCGACACAGGGTTACGAGGCAACAGAGATTTAGATACATGGGTATGAAGATTGAGAGGAGTCTTGGGTTTTATAATCCCTCGTTGGTTGCGAGTAACATGCCTATAGGAAGACAAAGGGGCTGACTGGGAAGAATTGGGCTGAGTGCTAAGATCTGGGCCATGGGAAATAGGCGCAGAAGGTATTGGGCCTAATAAGGGACGCTGGGAGTTGGTGGGAGGAGGGAAACAGGATGGGTCCTGCGGGGAAGGGGGAGGACAAGGCGCTTGGGCCTAGGAGAAGATGGCGCAGGAGGCGCATGGGCCTGGGAGGATGATGGGCCCGAGACAGCATGAGGCGTGGGAGGAGTGTGGGCTCGTACAACACTGGGCAAGAGAAGAAACCCCGTTTGAAAGGGAGTTTGAGTGGGATATGGGCCAGGGAGTTGGGTGAGATGGTGGATCATATATGGAGGTGGACCATCATCAAGAAAATCATAAGTAGATGGTGAGATATGATGTAAGGTGGTGAATGAAAATTGTGTTTCATCAAAAACAACATGGCGGCTTATAATAATTTTGCGGGAAGAAAGATCATAACACTTGTAACCGCGATGATTAGGAGGAAACCCCAAAAACACACATGGTGTAGACCAAGCTTGAAGCTTGTTTATGGTAGTGGAGGGATAAAGAGGCACCCAAAAACCCGAAGATGATCATAGGAGGGACTTTTGTGATAAAGAATTTGAAGAGGAGAATGATTGCTTAATTACTTACTTGAAAGGATGTTAAGAAGATATGTTGCCATTCGAAGTGCGTGAGGCCAAAACGAAGGAGGAATAGATGCATGAGCCATTAAGGGACGTAAAATATTATTAATGGTGCTAATATTACGCTCGGCTTTGCCATTTTGTTTTGAAGTATGAGGGCAAGAGAGACGAAAAGAAATGCCATTAACTTTACAAAATTCCCAAAAAGGACCATTATCAAATTCCCCACCATTATCACATTGAATATTTTTCACTTCTCGTTCAAATTGAGTATTGATGAAAGCTCGAAAAGATTGAAAAGTGGAGAATACATCATATTTTCTTGATAAAGGAAAAGTCCATAAATAATTCGAAAAGTCATCCAAAGATAAAACATAATAACAATGGCCCATAGAGCTCAAAACAGGAGAAGTCCAAATATCACTCTGAATAATGTCAAATGGCATAATAGTAGTAGTAGTTGAAGCAACAAAAGGTAACTTAACAAGTTTTCCAAGAGGACAAGTAGAACATAAATGAGAACTATGAGTATGAGTACAAGCAATCATTTTATTTAATTTAAGAGAATCTAAAATAGAAGTGCCCGGATGACCCAATCGAGCATTTCATAAGGAGGGAGCTAAAGCAGCAAAAGTGGATGGAGAATTCATCGGAGTAGTGGTAATGGGATAAAGCTCGCCCTTACTATCACACCTCATGAGAAGGGTCCCCGTCCAAAAATCCTTCACGGAATACCCAAATGGATCAAATTCAACAGATATACAATTATCACTGATGAATTTACGCACATAAACTAAGTTTTTGATGAGTTTAGGAGCATGAAGGACATTTTTTAAAGCTAATGGAGGATGAGGAGACGACAGATTGGCATGACCATAACCACAAATTGGAATAGAATGACCACTTCCAACAACAATACCACGATTATTACTCAAATTAAAATAAGGGGAAAGGGTACCTTGGTTGGATGTCATATGAGAGGTTGCTCCCATGTCCATATACCAATTGGGATCCGGAGGATTGAGCGCAAGAGTGTGAAACGCAGCTGCAATATCAGTTGGAGTAGTGGAAGGACCTGCTGCCATATAGGAGTGTGATGGTCTGGGCCCAAAAACACTAGAGGAGGACTGCTGGGCCTTATGAACATTGGGCCTATACCATTGAGCTGTAGGATAGGGGCAAGGAGGAACGCCCCACTGCATCCATGGCCACTGCCATGGCTGCTGCTGCTGCCCCCCACCGGCCTGACCGCCGGTCGGCTTGCCACCACCACTACCAAAGGTCCGGTTGCCACCATCGCCGGTCCGACCACCACCACCGGTATTTTTCCGATTATTTTTGCCATGATTTTTGCGATGATTATTGTGGTTTTTGTTACCACCACCATGAGAGTGACAAGGAGTGGAGGAATCCACAGGAGGGGAGTCACCACATCACGAGTTATCATGGCCGTGCCGGAGGTCATAGCGGCTTGTTTGGCAAGTCCCGTTTCTTCTAAAATAAGCATGGAACGAGCTTGATAAAATGGTGGGAGCTGGTTGCTTTGGCGAATGAGAGTACCAACACTACTATAACTTGATGTGAGACCCGACACCATTTGAAGAACAAGGCGGTGGTTGGAAACTGGGGCCCCAACATTTTTTAATTGATCCGATAACTCCTTGAGTTTTTGACAATAAGCTGAGGCATTCGGAAAGTTTTCCATTTGAGTATGGGAGAATTATTGTTCAAGAGTAACGGCACGAGAGTTCTTATTATCTTGGAATATGTCACGTAATCTATTCCAAGCCTCCATAGCCGTGGAGTCGGGTTCAAGAATAGTATGTAGAAGATCATGAGAAATTGTAGCATAGATCCATTGAAGGAGCGTAGCATCAAGGGTCGACCATAATTCTTTTTGTTCATCAGTGGTGGGTACCTTCTCCTTACCCTTTTCCGGTGAAATAATATGGTGAAGAACCTTATTAGAGCGAGCGTAAATCTTAAAAAGTTCCGCCCATGTCGAATATTGGACATTTTCCATTTCTAGGGTGATAGAAATGTGGTTCTTTATGTTGGAAACACAAAGAGTTGGGTAGAATTTGGATTCAGTCATGGTGAAGAGGAAGGAATCTGCAGAAAGGGAAGGAAATACTGTTAAGAAAATGAGAAAAGAAGGTGGTTAAGGGGGGCTGAGATAAGGCGGCAGAGAGGGAGGAGGAGAGCGTGCGAAAGATTTGTGCGTGGAGAAGGAGAAGATCAGTCCTAGGAAACTGATACCATGCTAGAAATTGATTCCTTGATTTCATTATCCCCATAATGGGATTATCATACAAACATACAAGAGAGAAGTTAGGCTAAACTTTCGGTAACTAAAGATTTACAAGATAACTTTCCTAAGAGATATAATATACACAAGATTACAATATTCACAAGAATATTCTAATACTCCAACAACATAGAGGTTGGAGGTTGAGGTGGTGGAGTAGTGACATCGCTTCCCATCCCACCTCATATCCCTGAGGTCTAAGGATCTAACTCATGGGACTCATTTGAGGATTTTCCCTTATCCCCTCAAGTGAGTCCCTTTCATCTTAGGAAAATGTAATGGACTTGCATGTACAACAAAGTCGAATTTATAGTGTCAAAATCAAAGACCACAACCCATCTTTTGGAAAAATTTATGGGTTTTGACCCAACAATATTTTTGAGGCAACAAATGGAGTTTCATGACCACATCTATGACGACAATGTTTCGGTTATTACTATGTTCACCTAGTGCACGACCCTTCTTTTCCACCCCACTCTCACTCTGCTTCTCCAGGTAACTCTCAAATCTTAATTTCACTTTTCTCTGTTAATCTTTCAGTCTAATGTTAATTATTTCTGGCAAGAACAAACAAATAAGTTGTGAAAAGTAAATTTTGTGCAAATGGGGGTAAAACTCATTTCTTTGATCTTCTCTTATTAGCTAGCTACTTCATAGTAATTTTCAATTTTGTTTCAGATTGAAGACCAACTTACATTGCAAGTGTGTAGAGATGGGTGTTGGCAGTGTTAATTCCGAGTTCTTTAGACCAGCAAAATTTCGTTTGTGCAATGTATCTGGGTAAATGCTTGTCAATTTACTTGTTTTATATAGTGTGATGATAAATTGTTTGCAGTGAATTTCTGGGTTTTAATTGGTCAGTAATAAAAATCAGAACTATAGTCTTTTTTTTGGGTATGTATTCATGTAAATTTACATTTTTATAATCATATATGTTGGGTTAGTTTTATGACAGAACTGCTGGAAATTGAGGCTCCAAGTCCCACAATGCATATATTGTTCATCCCTGGAAATCCAGGTTTTCTTGTTTCCCTTTGTGATTTTTTCTCTAATTTTTGGTGGGATAGAAATGACATTAGATGGTAGTATTGCAGGTGTTATTACATTTTACAAGGATTTCCTTGAATCGTTGTATGAACGACTTGATGGGAAAGCATCAATTACAGGTATGCTATGGCTTCCCCTCTCCATCAATACTTTGTTTTTTATTATTTAAAGTTTCTCATAGGACTTGTTTCTTTTGTGTTAATTCTCAGCTATTGGGCACATATCCCATTCAAGCAAGGTATGTTGCGTGTAGTAATCGGCTTTCCGTGAAACGGAGATGATCATTTATGATATTTTGTATTACTATTGCTCAAGTAAAAGCTTTGAACATCATAAGTTATGATAATTATTGCACGAATATATGACCATGAATAAGTGCATAACATCATAGGGCATAAGCTATCAATTGAAAAACTGCACCTTGTTATTTGAGATGAGATCTTCTCTAAATGATGTAAAAGTTTGAGTGAAGTGGCTTGCAGCTTGATGTTTGGGCTAATTATGCTTGAGGTAGCTTATTTTTGAAACTTTACTCAGGAATTGATTTTTCATGAACTATCTGGTGTCAAATATCTGATGTCTCCTTTGGCTTGGATGGTTCAACTCACGCCCATAAAGTAGTTGGTAGACGAAGGATAGGGGAAATGGTGGTGCTTATGGGGGGGAGTGAGAGATAGAGGAAGAGGAAGGTGAAAAGGAGCTATGTTATTACTTGTGCTCGTAATTGTGAGCCAGAGGATGGGGAAGGAGTTGATAAGTTTGTTGGGGATAGTGGTGGTGGTGGGTTTTCAGATATGGGGTACTTTGGAAAGAGATTCATGAGAAAGAGGAACAGCAAGAAGGGAGGCAAAAGAAAAAGACAGGAATAGGTAGCCCCCTTGTAAACCCTTCCCCTAGTGGGACTCGATCTTGAGACAATCCTCTGAAATGCTGGTTAGCCACTAGCCACCAGTTAATTACCGCCGCATCTCAAATAGGTTGTCTTTATGTAAATATGTAATTACCGAAATATGGGGTTATCTCATTTAGTCACCCCAAACCTCAGGCTACCTCAATGAAAAAATTTCCTTATACGATAGTAAGACAAAATTTGGTTAATTTTTATTTTTGAGATGGTGTGCGGGTTCTCCTTGGCTTGTTATTATAATATCTGTATTCTGTATTAATTGTTTCTACTAATGAAATATGGTATGGCATCTCTCTTTTGGGTAACGAATGTGTAAGACAATCCCTCTTATAGCATTTACTTGTTTGCTAGGATTGGGAGCATGGGCGCTTATTCTCATTGGAAGATCAGATTAACCATAAGGTAAACTTTGTTTTGGCTTGGCAAATCCCACTGAATTTTCTATCATATACTTAAGGTGACATATCAAAGCATTGGCCATTCTGGCCATCAAACATATCGTATTTTGAATTTCAACTTTCCTAGTTGAGTTCAGTGTGCCAAAATTCTAAAGTATGAAGGATGATTTGATGGGATATGAAAGCGCATTGTCCACACTGGTTTTTTTTTTTTTTTTTGTTTTCATGTATATTTAGTTTATAATGTATCTATGATTGTGTTTATTATTCATCAATTATAGCTCTTTTATTTTTATTGCTTCCTAAACTCACTATCAGCACCAACCAAAGAGAGTGGAAAGAACCGAATTCTGATACGTTATCCCCACCCCCAAAACATTTTAACTTTTCCTATGATCTAGGTCTGATGCGTGGAAACTCTCTTCTTTTTTGTGCTTGATTACACCGTCATAACTCTTATGGCCTGTTTGGTACTCAATAATAGATGATGGTAATGGATTTCTATGTAATTTTGTAAAGAAAGTCTCATGTGTATGCTTATGGAAATATAACATCATCCTTGAACATGTGTTTTTCTTTATAAATTACCAATACCAATAAATGCCACCTCTAAAATGGTAGTGGATGATAATAAAAATTTGTGAAGAAAAGGAAGGTATTTTAGGACGGACAAACTTTGCCATGGACATAAGCATGAAATTTTTTCTTCACAAAATTATGTATAAATTTATTATCGTTACCATTACTACTATTTATTTCCACCTATTAAGACAAGTAGACCGTTAAGATATGAGATTGAGTATTGATGATTGACTCCCAAGTCCCAAGTAATCGTTATTTGTTAGATCTTGTATTTAGTTTGGGTGTCAGAGAGCGAAGTTCATGTGAGGAGTTATTTTACTTCAAGAAGTTGTTTTGCATATGGTTTCAGTATGTGAGGTGGACTAATGATTTGTAGTCTTTCTGTTGCTGCAGATGGATTTTATTGTTCACGAGCTCCAAAACAACAGCACTCCATTAGTGCTGGTAGGTGAACTGCTATTTAGAGCTGGTTTTGTGAATATCTATTTGTAGGCTTCTTTTAATACTTCAATTTCTTGTAGCTTGGAAGAATTTGTTTGCTATTTGCCTATTTGCCTATTTGCATCATTCCCTTGCTTGCATAACCAAAATACCCACCAAGCACCCAGTGAGCTCACTCACGTTAGGTTTTTAACCGTTTTAATTACTTTCAAAAGCAAATAGAATTCTATTTGGCCCATATAGTTGAACGATCATAACAGTAAGAGTAATAGGACATTGCTTTTAGTTGTTTTATTTTTTTAATTTTTTTTTAAAGTATGCCTTAGGCTCATCATAGCTTTTGATAAGTTATTGTTGTAGCTTTGAGAATTGAGATTATTAGCACCTGTGAGTAAGAATTCAGAGTCTTCCTTGTATCATGACATTATATTTATTATGTGTTCTTTTCACTGTATCCTAGTTTATAACTTGATTACCCTGTTATTTCTAGGCTTCTTTTAATCTTTTATGCAGTTTAACTATGCTTCTTGGCATCTGCTCCAAATAATCATTCCTTTTTGAGGTTTTGAAAGACACTTATCGTTTTTCCTGAAGCATGACTCCTATGCATATATGACAGGTTGCGCATTCCATTGGATCTCACATATCAATGGAAATGTTCAAGAGAGTATCAGATAAGGTACTCGGTTTTCTAGCTTGGAGTAAGCTTCATTTACTTCACCTTTCCCCCTTTCAACTCACAATAAATTTATTAATCTTGATGCTATTGCTATGTTGGCAGATTATCTATTTCATTGGGCTATATCCATTTCTGGCTCTAAATACCAAATCATCAAAGCAAACGACAATCAGGAAGCTAGCAGAGTATATCTCTATCTTTATACTTCGTCCCAGGATTAGAGTAAATTAGTTTTTTCAATTCAGATGACACAGATCGTTCTTCTCAATAAATAAGTTTTTTGGTATACTTTCTTGTGACTTATGTCTAGGCTATTTCTTGGAATTAACCCAATTTAGAAGGTGGTAGTTAATCTTATATGTCGATTGTCTGTCATACACTAATTATCTTATTTCCATTTAGTGTTCTGCTTTACTTCGTTTTTTATATGTTTTAATGAACTATTATTAAATTTATTACGAAATTTTCTGTTACTTCTTATTTGTTATGAAGCGTGTAGCAGTTTATGTCTTTTCAATATAAACTGTACCTTGAATGGCTTCTATAGAATTGTTGAATACATTAGACAATTGAAACCTCCTTATCCTGCCTTGGTGGGAGCCCCTGAGAGACATTGGGCTTTGAATCGTGTGGTATCATTATTTTTTTTTGTAAAATGTAACTAATAGGATAAATGTTTATTTTATATTTTCACCTAATGAATCAACTTTTCTGTCTACTTTTATGTGTTTTACTGTACTAAGCTTAGAGATGTGTGCTGTTCTAGGCTTTGCTTGCAATTCTACTTATTGGTTTTACATTGGGTGCCACTAATGGTTCACTAGGTCTTTATTGTGCTTTTAGTGGGAGAAGCAGCTTGTCTATTCACTCTATGCTTTGACTGACCTGTATGTTAAGCGGTTAACTTGTAGGCAATGAGTTTTCTTTGCCAACTGAACTTTTAAATTCTTCCTGAACTAATCCTACAAGGTTTTCTGTGTACTTTCTCCATGTGATTTCTGCCAGTGCTGGATGTGGTGGGTTCCAAGTGTGTTATCTATTTACGATGTGATTCTCTGTCATCTGGATTGAGATTTTTCTGAGACAAAAGGGTCATCGTGCTTATACTATATAGCAAAATTTTATAATAGATCCGTTTCTTTGCTCCTTACTTTCAGGTCTCCTATACTATGTTCATTTGTAAGCTCTATAGTAGCATTGCTGGGCCTTATCCCTAGTTTGTCGATGTTTTTTGTGAAGAAGACCTTAGGCAACTCATGGTCTGATGCTGCAATAGATGCTGCTTGCTCTCACTTGGTGAAGGTAAGACTTCCGAAACCCTGTTGAGATTGCGACAAACTTTAATGTCCAAAAATTTAGTAAAACAACTACTCTTAATCTTCTCTCCTATCTTAACTCGCCAATCCATGCATATGATCACTATAAGTCGGTTCTTTTTCTCCCATTATGGACATTTACAAGAGAAAGCAACATACGATTAGTCAGACTGAGACTTACAAGAAGGAACTTTAGCAATAACCACTCTCACGATTTTGAGACAGAGACCCTTAAGTACTTAACCTAAGTCTTCTGATTGCTACTGAACTTGAGGAAAGCAATAAGCCAGGGAAACTATCCCAAGTATCTGTAAACAAAAATCTATCATTAGGTTAAAGGATCCTGCATTTCGACTGGTGATTTTAACCACATAATCAGAAAGCAAAATCAGTAGGTCAATTACCAACTCATTTTAGTTTTTGCAATCACAATAAAAAGATAGCCTCCTACGTCCTAATCCATAAAAACTAGGATTTGAATGACAACCACCTCATCAGAACATTATAATCAATCATTGCAAAGGACTCTTATCTATTCTAACTTCTCAGATCTATTTCAAATAGCTACAATGGCCAACAGTATAACACCATCATTAAGTGTGATCTCACCCCCATTCCACAACTAAAAGTGTAACATGCATTTAAGGGAGTCAATGGACGCATTATCATCATCATCATCATTGCTGTTGTTTTGGAACTTTTTATTGAAACTTATTGGTTTCTATTAGAAATTAATCAAAACAAGCTGAACAAAATACATCAACACAGCCTTATGGATCTTTTTCAAAACTGACCATTTTGTTTAGTGATATTTATTGTGAAATGAAAGGATTATTCTTTCACCCTGTCACTAAACAGTTCATAACTGCAGTACCATACCATGCGAAATGTGCTGTTCATGGCAATGACAGAGTTTCAGAAGGTACTCTTCCTTTCTGATCTTTTATCTGCAATTTTTCATGATTTTCTTTTTAGTAATGGACTTATCATATGAACTTGCTATTAATCTGCTCGCAACATTTGGCTGGCAGGAAGAGAAGTAACTTCCTAATAATTGATTCTGAGAAAGATTTTCTTTCTCCATTTTGAGGATCTGCTGGCAGTCTAACAAGCCTATATATTGATAGATGGACTCCTTAACTCAAATAGTTTTTGGCAGACTATAATTATTAACGGATTTTCTAAGAAAAGAAAATAGTGGAGTGTTCTTATGCAGTAATCATATAATTGGACTGTAGAAGACTTAATTTTGCTGATTGTAGTCAATTTCATAACAGTTTTCACAAGCGCCAGACTGGGACTTCCTGAGAGAAAAGTCAGGTCAAATTGCATTTTTATTTGGCATTGATGATCACTGGGGTCCTTTGTCATTGTTCGAAGAGGTGAGTGATTTAAGTCTGGCCTTTCTAAGATGTTCACATGTTCAACCATATTGCTGTATCTCATAACTTACCAGTGTATGTAGTATGTACTGACTGCAATTGCATATTGACTTTATAGCATTTCATTAATTAGTAGATGAATATAAGGATAGGATCTTTATCTTTCGTCCAAGAGATGATTTTGTTCTGCATATAATTTGCAGAAATTTTTGTTTTAAAAAAAATTTTAGCCGCCCATGAAAATAGCTGCCTTTCGTATGATTAATGTCAGAATGCTAACATTGGTTGTGCACATCTTCTCTGTTGAATTCAGACCACTAGGACTCACTTTTTTCATTTGAAAAGGGCTTATCTAAACTCATTAGAACCTATTATAAGTTTTGAATTGAACTTGGCCATTATCTGAACTTATCAGAACTTATTTGAACAAATATCGGCTAAACTTATTTTTTTAGGATGAATAGAACAAAGCTAACTCTATCACTTCTTTGGAAATGATTCTAAAAGTTTGGGTTGTTGGGACGCAGTGCATCTACACTTGTATAAACATAATTTGATGCCTTTAAAGAGGTTTTTTTACTCATTGCAAGATAAATATATGTAGTCTTACCCTTTTGCAATAACAGAGATACTGTTCTTGTTTGACTCTTGATTCAATCTAATTACCATCTTCTATTGCACAGTAACAAAAATGTCTGTAGTTTAATGAATTGTTTTGATTTAGTACTACATCTTATCTGAACCCACTTTGATCTAGTTGGTACTTAGCATTAGGCTAAACTATCATCTGAAAGGGTGATTTGCTTGAGTGTATTGAATGAGTTTACCCTCCAAGTTCGCTTACTATGTGCTGTCAAAGTTTCGAGTCCCCATTTGCTCCTGTAAAATGTCTCCCTCGATAAATAAAGCACTTCTTTATTCAGGTCAGCACCAATACCTTATCAGAGTTCCTGCTTCAGTTTAAGTTAAGTACATTAATAGCTTTTTATGTTTGATGTGATGCTTGGCGTCAGATGTGATTGTCAGATTTTGGGTATGGATCTAAGAATCTTACATGGTAAAGTTTTAACTTGAAAGGACGGGGATAGTGAGCATGATCTAAAATTCTCATATGGAAAGAAAACAAGAAACAAGGACACTGCCTCTTTTTCATGTGTATATAGAAGTAGAAATGAAGTATCACATCATCACATCATCACTTTTGTCTCGAAGTGCCTGACTTTCAATAATTATTGGGAGTGACAAATATCTTACATGAGAACTTAGAGCTGAAATGAAGATCCCGAGCATCATAGCTTGTATGTATCTGTTGAGCTTATTGTTTCCAAAATATCATTCTTTAAATTCTTATTCAGAGACATTGAGCCCTTACCGAGCCCTAAAAAATGAAGCTTCTATTCTGTTGGGCTTTGTTTTTGGGTTTCTTTATTTGACTCCTATCTTTTCTTCTGCATGTCATACAGATATCCAAGCAAGCTCCTGCTGCTTCTTTGTCAATTGAAAAAGAGGGCCATGACCATGCTTTTTGTTGCACTGAGGCTGGTTCAACTTGGGTCGCTCAGCATGTAGCAGGCTTGATTAAGAAACATCTGTAAACACTATGGCAATGCCGGAGTCTCCATTTCGTGAGTAAAGAATGAAGAGAATGTTTCTTTCCTTCTTTTACTCAGTTCCTTATCCTTCTCTTTTGGAAGCTTCAACTGGTTATAAATTCTGTAATGACTTAAGTGATGTAAGTTTGTCCTGTAAGTTCCCTTAACTGCTACAGTTTACCTGTGTATATATACTACTTAAATGATGAAATGTTCATCTTAATCCTTTTACTTCTGGGATGATGATCAAATATATAATTTGAAGACTAAATGCAGCTTCGTAGAGACCGTCTTACTATTGCTTATTTTGATACCGCGCAAATTTTTTCTAGTTTTTAGATTTTTTTTTTTTTTTTCTTCCATCTTGGTTTACCTTTTGACATCATACGGTAAATTAGTGCAAGACTGTTTCATCCAAGATTTTCACCATATGATTTCAATTGGCTTGGTTACTGAGCCTACTTTCAACTCAGTTCTGTTTCATTTCAGCGTCTTCATCTAAAACTGTCTCTTTCATTTTTCTGAAAATTTCAGAAGCTAGCCATGCCTGCGGCGAGAAGTCCTCATAAATATAGAAGCAATGCAAATATGTTTGCTGCAGAAGAGTCCTACATGCAGGTTTGTCCTGGTCTTTCCTTGATCAGATTACCACTGTGCTGCTAAAGATGTGGATTTCATCACTCTTTCAATCTTATCTCATTTGTTACATTGACTTTCTACACCAGAATTTTACCTCAATATGAACTTGTAAAAACAATAAGATTGCGGAGGATTTTATTAAACAATATCTTAAGATGGCTTTAATAATTGTATAGTAGTCCAAGTTTGTAGGTTAGATTTATTCATACATTATTTTCTTGCTTAATCACTGGTGTTGGGTTATAATGTCTCAACTGCGGCCCATCTTTGTTGAGGGACACTTGTTTGTCTTGACGTACAAAGAGGATCCGAGGTTGGTACCTTTGTGCCTTTGATTCATTTAACCATCTACAATTATAGGCATCGAACTGTTTATGGACTGTAGTATAGACTTGATAGTGTCATAGTGTGCATTGTATGTGGACCATGGCTTGGATTACACTCTCTTGTGAAGGCCAAGAGGGGAGGGCCAGAGGTAATATTGGCTAGAGTTGGTGTTACACGACAATACGATATGAATAGACTCGATATAAATGGGTTAATGTTGAGATTTTTTGACCCAATTATTTTATTGGGACAACATGAGTTCAAATGTTCAATAAATGGAGCAAGTTAGTATCTATACAAATATATTAAAAGGCGTTCCTAAACAAGGAACGGTGCCACGTAACACTGTCTCTAAGGGCATTTTACTCCATGTAATCCACATACAATAAAACAAAAATTAGAAGTTGCATAGTATAAAGTTTGATTCCGTGACTTCAAGTTCATATACTAAATAACCACTAGACCAAGTGATATTTAGTGTCATCTTAAAGTATAATATTAATAAGAGAAAATTTTCCTTACCTGGGGCATAGCCCGGGCTTAATAACTAGTTATATATATATAAAAGGATCAAGCTGGTGTTAGAAATTTAAATCAAAATTGACTTGTTTTCACCTGCTTGGTTTACCGTTTTAACCCGATGATTTTCTTATTTTTATCTGTACACAAATCAAAAGTATGAGTTAGGATAATTTAGATTAATAGTTCAAAATTTTAAAAATATTGAAGAGTTAGCTAGTGTATACTAAAACATGATATGATTCTATGATAGAACAAAATCGGATGTAAGAACATTCACGATCTATCTTGGGGAAGTTTTGTTCGAAAACCATTCATTAATTGAACTTCTGTTCTTTTCCAACAATTCATTTATTTATCTATTTATGTGGGGGAGGGTGGTTGCAAAGCGACACTGTTTGCGTAGGGCCTAAAAACCTTTTGCATTTTTGGAGCCTATCTGCTTTGGGACTCTTGGGAGTGAAATTATTTAACTTTGTACTGCTTTTGTAACACCCATGTTGGGATTAAATTCCATTGGAACCCACTCACTATTTGGGTCAACCGGGTATGACACGACCGTGACTAGGGTGCAACAGGGCTTGGACTTGTCCTCCTAGTTGGTGGGTTGTGGCCTTGTGGTTCAAACTCTCCGTACACCTACCGTTTCGACTTGACCTATCTCAATCGACCAGTTGACTTTCAACTCGCAAATATTCTTTAAAGCCATTGACAAAAGTTCGATCTGCTTGGATTCGATCCAGCTCCCAGTACATAATAAAGAGTTACTGTTCATCACCTATGGAGGATCTAAGTCCACAGGATAATTCCCTCAATAATATTTCCACTTTACATGATTAATAGATTTTAATAGTTACGACACATCAAATATCACAATAAATGCTACACAAGAACATCTTTAGTTCAATAAATATTTTTTCCAACTTAATCATTTTATTAGAATCATAATAACCAACGTTTATAATTCATAACGACCAATAGGTCCATCTATACAGCCTCATATATAGAGTCACAATGTCAACTTATAATATCATTCGTAACATCATTAATTCACCGGTTGTACACATTAAATTACATTAACTATACTAGTATAGTTTTAATATGACGGTACGATAGTTATATTAACAAGTCCAACCATACTAATAAATACATATGTATATATAAATATCATACGTAGGGAAAAAAGTACTAATATTAATAATCATAACTTTATTCATACAAGTACTATTGTTGTTCATGTCATATATAATATATATCAAACTTAACATATAATCACATAATTACATCAATTACATATAGCACATATAATTCCTAACGGGATTCTAAGTGTTGATGGACATTGTGAATTACCTCGAATGCGTCCAAGTATAGCAATATCACCTAAAAGTCGTCTTCTACGAAGTTTCCGTCTACAACAAATATAATATTACCTAAAGTTAGTCACTTGATATAATATCCCAAAAATAATTAACCAAAGTTTACAAGATTAATAATTAAAAAAGTTGAAAGGAAAAAAAATATTTTTTTTTCTTGAAACGTGACATAGGCCCTGTTCTTTTGAACTTATTTTGGCTGAACTGAACTTATTTTTGCTAAATAATAAATAATAAATAATAAATAATAAATAATAAATAATAAATAATAAATAATAATAAATAATAAATAATAATAATAATAATAAATAATAATAAATAATAATAATAAAATATAATAATAGTAATAAATAATAAATAATAAATAATAATAATAATAAATAAATAATAATAATAATAAATAATAAATAAATAATAATAATAATAATAATAAATAAATAATAATAATAATAAATAATAATAATAAATAATAATATAATAATAAATAATTATAATAACAAATAATAAATAATAATAATATTAATAATAATAATAATAAATAATAAATAATAAATAATAAATAATAAATAATACCCCCTGCGCCCCAGAATAGTCTGAACACTTTTCTTTTATGTTTGTCCCAAATTAGTTTGAACACTTTCATTTTTGGCATGGTCCCACTATTAATATATTATTTCTTTTACACATCTTTGGCTCACACTCTACCTTTTATCAATAAAAAGTTACCCAACTTTCTCTCTCCTCTAATAAAAAATACCCCACCAACTCCTATCACATCTACTTTTTAAATAAAATAACATTTGATAACTACACTACACCTTATCACCTTAAACTACGTGTCCCAACAAGTGTTCAGATCTTTCTGGGACGGAGGTAGTAAATAATAAACAATAAATAAATAATAATAATAATAATAAATAATAAATAATAATATTAATAATAATAAATAATAAATAATAAATAATAAATAATAAATAATAAATAATAAATAATAAATAATAAATAATAAATAATAAATAATAAATAATAAATAATAAATAATAAATAATAAATAATAAATAATAAATAATAAATAATAAATAATAAATAATAAATAATAAATAATAAATAATAAATAATAAATAATAAATAATAAATTATAAATTATAAATTATAAATATTAAATATTAAATATTAAATAAATTAATAATAAATAATAAATAATAAATAATCAATAATAAATAATAAATAATAAATATTAAATAAATAATAAATAAATAATAAATAATAAATATTACGATTATTTCACCATATACCCCGACAAATTGAAAAATTCACCATATACCCTCAATGTTTCAGATATGCACCATATACCCCTGAGTTTTCGAAAACGTCCACCATATACCCTTTTCCTAACTGCCGTTAACTCACCGTTAGCTTTATTTACAATATTGCCACAATTAACCCTAAAACCTAACCCTAATCTAATTCTAACCCTAATCTAACCCTTAACCCACTCTCCCCTCCCCTCCACCCCACCCCACCCGCAACCCTTCCCCCCGCCCCCACCGCAGCCAACGCCCCCGCCCCTTCCCTCCCCCCTACCGCCGCAGCCTCCCACCCTCCCCGCCGGCCAGTCCGCCGGAAAAATGCAGCCCAAAGAAACCCAAGGCCCCCATTTTCGCACTCTCTATCTCCTCTCGTTTTTCCCAAATCCCGACGCACCACCCTATCTTCGTTGGCCATCACCGCCAAACGCACGCCGCACCACCAATCTTCGTTGGCCATCACCGCACTTGTGTCTTAGGTGCTCGATCCAATGGTGGATTATTCGATCTTATTTCTCCGCGCATTAATGGTTGAAATCGTGTGCCGCTTGTTGTTGTTTTGTTGCCGTCGACGAGGAAGGGGAGTGTGTTGGGGGAGGGAGAGTTTGGAGGGAGGGAGAGAGACAAAGCAGCGGCAATGATGGGTGTTGGGGAGGGGGAAATCGACGGGGAAGGAGTGGGTGTTTGGGGGAGGGGGAAAATCGACGGGGAAGGAGTTGGTGTTGGGGGAGGGGCAAATCGACGAGGAAGGGGAGTGGGAAATCGACGGTGAGGGAGTGGGGGAGGGGGGAGGGGGTGGGGGCTGCGGCGGTGGAGTGGAGGGGAGGGATGCGGCGGTGGGCGGGGGGTGGGGGTAGGAAAAAAGGATGAGAGAGAGTGATGAACCAATATTTATTTGTTCATGGTTAAGAGTGAAATTGGAAATGGTTTGTGAAAATGATGTGGAGGAGAGAGAAGGATGAATAAGCATGGACGATTTAGGAATTGGGATTTGCACCAATTTGTAGTCAGCCAGTTACGACTCATGAGTCAGCTACATGAGGTTTATAAATTGTAAATCTAATCCTCTTCCTTCTTATTTTATTTGTATTTTGTTAATTGTGCTAATTTTAATTTGTAATTCTGAATTCGTATTTTCTAATGATGTGAGATTTGAAAATTCATATTTTAAGTGTAGGGTGACAAAAAAAAGGAAAAATTGACAAAAATAAGCCAACCTTTGCCCGATTCGCCACATTTAAGTCAACTTTTTGAAATTCCAGAGATAATACAAGCTTTGCATCATTTAAACCAATTTTAGGTTGACCTAAA
The DNA here is from genome assembly GCA_947646795.1 of Beta lomatogona. Lineage (NCBI taxonomy): Eukaryota > Viridiplantae > Streptophyta > Magnoliopsida > Caryophyllales > Amaranthaceae > Beta > Beta lomatogona. The sequence continues at coordinate 82,309 of CANSNZ010001250.1, read as the reverse complement.
AGTTAACCTGCTAACCCAAGTAAACAATAGGTTAAAGTTTAGTTATAATTTTAATTATGATTAATTAACACCATTAATCCAACCTAATCACTAACCACCATTAACCCAACCCCACCACCACCACCACTAACCCAGACCCACCACCACCGCCACTAACCCACCTCACCAAGACCAACCCAGCCCCACCACCACCGTCAACCCAACCCCACCACCACCACCACTAACCCAACCTCACCACTACCACCACCACCAACACAACACCACCAAGCACTAAACCCAGCCCCACCATCACCGCCAACCATCCCAAAACCACCCAAACCCCAAAACCACCATATCCACCCAAAGCCCAACCCACCCCTAGCCTCAAAACCACCCAAACCCTAGCCCGAAACCACCGAAACTCCCAACCCCAACCCAAAATTCTGAAATCAACCACCTCCCCGCACCAAAAATCCACCACCTCCCCGTCAACCCAAACCCATTCATCCACCAAAACCCGAAATCAACCACCTTCTCAATCGCCATAACCACCCACCGCTACTAATCATCCACCAATCTCACCCAAAATTCGACCAACCCTTGCCACTCCCCCTTTCACCAACCTCACCAACCAACTTAAATCGCCACCTAACCAAAAAAAAAAAAGGAGTTTCAAACCCAACCAAAGTCGTTGATGGTGGTGGTTGTGGTAGAAGAGAGAGAAGGAATTGATGACGGTGGTTGGTTAGTGGTGGTGGTGGTGGGGCTAGGTTAGTGGTGGTGCCAGTTAGTAAAGAAGAAGGAGAAGAGAGAAAGAGGGAGGAGATCGAATGAATTGGGAGGAGGAGAGAGAGAGAGGGAGGAGAGAAGTGGAAAGAGATCAGAAGTGGGAGGAGGAGGAGAGAGAGGGGGAGGTGAGAAGTGGGAGGAGATCAGAAGTGGGAGGAGGAGAGAGATAGGGTGAGAGAGGGGATGAGATTAATTAAAGAAAAAACGAAAAAAATCATAACATTTTTAACCAGTTGTAACAAGTTACAGGTAATCTGACCTAAAATTAGCTTAAATGATGCAAAGCTTGTATTATCTCTGGATTTTCAAAAGGTTGACTTAAATGTGGCGAATCGGGCAAAGGTTGGCTTATTTTTGTCAATTTTTCCTAAAAAAAATAAGCTTTTATTTTTATAATCATTTTCGAATTTCTTACTAGAATAGTGGATTATTGTGATGTTACGTTGTTAGACAAATAAAAGAATAATTCGTACAACTTGTACTTATTAAGGAGAAACCGAGCAACTGTAGATACATGTTTACTGTTTAGTTTTGTACTTCTATAATTCTACTATCATCCGTTTCTAAATAAGTGCAACATAGAGAAGTGGCACACAGAACAAGGCACTTAGAGAAAGAAAGTTGGGACCACAATTTAAGAGAAATTAGGAAACTTAATTAACTAAAACACCTACGTTAGTTAACCAACTACTATATAATCCAAACACTTTCCACATCCATTCACTACAACATAGCCACCACCGATCACCGCCACCACCACCGAAAAACCTTTTCCCTCTCCCCCACCCTACCTACTGGAAACCCCCTATCCCCAACCCTTACCCCCCGGAACCACCCCCTCCACCCTTGCCCACCGTATAACCAGCCCTTTCCCTCCAACCTCCCCTACCCCTGAAACTAACACCCTCCCTTCCCTGGCGCAACCATTGGAAAATCCCCTCACCAGCCTTGAACCCAACAACCTTCCCTTCCCCAGCACAACACCCTCCCCTTCCCTAAAACCAACACCCTTCCCCAAAACCAACATCCTTCCGCGAAACTAACTCCCTCCCTTCCTTAGCCCAACCATCGCAAAAACCCCCTTCTAGATCTGAACCCAACAGCCTCCCCTTCCCTAGTCGAATTCACCCCATTTGAAACCCTAACCCTAACTTTTGAATCACCACCTTTTGAAACCCTAACCTTTAAAATCGACTTGGCGATTTGGTGGAGGTGGTGCAATGTGCACAACGGTGAAGGTGGTGGCGAAGACGGATAAAAAAGAAAGAGATGATGGTATTGGTGGTGAGTCTCGAGGCTTGTGGAGCGTGACGGTGAGTGAAGGGTTGGTGGTGATTACATATGCGAGGGTGAAGGTGGTGGCGTGCTGGTGTCGGTCGGGTGGTCGTGTGGTGGTGTTAGGTTGGTGGTCGCGTGATGGTGTCGATTGGTGGGTGGAGTTGAGGAAAGAAATGAGGGTGGGTGAAGTTGAGAGAGGGGGTGGGTGGAGTTGAGAGGGGGGGGAGTTGATTAATTAATGTTGTTTAGGGACTAGATTATAAATGAGTTGTGTAGTTGTAGGAATTAAGCAATGGCATTTATGTAAATAAAAGGAAATAAACTTTTCAATTTGAGTTATGTTGCACTTATTACGACTTTTCCAAAAATGAGAAATGTTGGACTTATTTAGAAACGGAGGATAGTATTAGTTAATTAATCTTGATTTTGAGTAGTTTTGGTGATAAAAGGAGCAATTTGCAAGGACTTGTTTAGTTCAAAGATTGGGTTGATTTCATTAATTATTTTTGAAGCAAGTTGTCTCTTGTTGATTTGCAATTCAATCATCTTGCTTGCTTGAAGCAAGTCGTCACTTTTTAATTTTAGGATTTTAAAGATTGTTTTACGATCGTAATGATTTTTTCTTGTTTAATTTAATGAAAACTTTCCATGTGAATTTTTATATTGTATATTTCCTTTAATCTCTCGTGCATTAGGGGTCCATTTTTTCTATTTTTCCTTGGGCCCAACAATATTCAGGGGAGCCCCTAACCATGGTGAGTTGAACAACTCTTTTTGTATATTCCTCAAGTCCAAACTAATTATTAGCCCAGGTAATATTCACATATTTGGGGTTCTTGCATCCATTATTTTGACGTTAGGGATCTATTTAAGAAAATATGTCAATGTGAAAGAAAAATGAAAACATTTATGTAAAATTTGTTGGGTAAAAGAATCACCAATACTAACATAATTGCTCAATGGGTAAGTTTTCTTACTTCATTTAGGTATTGCATTCAAGCTTTACTAGCTAACATATTTTCTCTGTGTAAATTATGACCTTGATAAGCGGCTAATGTGGAGGATGACATGACAATTTTTCATTGCATAAGAAGGGTGCCACGTGACAAATATCTCAAATACTAGCGTCACAACACTATTTAAGATACTTCCTCCATTTTCGTTTTGCTTTCAACATATTCCTCTTCATGAGATGTCGTTTCTTGCACCCAAGCCCAAAATGGTAACTTCATTATACCAAAATGTCACATTTTGCCCTTACTTAATCAATTAAATTTCCATTTTGGGTGGGTGAATTTTTTTTCAAGTGGGTGCAGTTTGGTTTACTAGGTGGTTTGTATGGCTATGGTGGTTAGGTGGCTGGCTAAGGTGGTGGTACAATTAGGGATGTCAATTAGGCGGGGCGGGGCGGGGCGGGGCGGGTGCGGAGGATAGTCCCTCCACACCCACACTCGCCTAAAGATCCCATCCTCATCCTTGCATCACCACCCATTGCGGGGGAAATTTCCATACCCTTCCCCACCCCAACAGGTACGTATTTAGAATGATCCCAACCCCATCACCCGCGTGGAGACCTACATCTACTCCATACTCGTCCCAACTATCCTCCCAAACACATTGTCATTGTTGCAACAACATAATATATAAAATATAAAAATTATATCTAATATGAACTAAATCTTATATTAAAGGAGAATAATTAACAATTGGGTAATCAAGAAATGCAAGAAAAAAGAGTGATTTTTAAGTGATATAAGATAAAAATTACCTTCAATATAGCAGATTTAAGGTGAAAATCAAATGTGTATATCGTGAAACAGTTCGTCTTCTTCAATGAGAAGTATATGGAGGAGAAGCAAGGCGGGCGATGATGGGGCGGGGAAGATGGAGATGGGGATGGGGTGGGGTGGGCGAGGATGAGATAGGTATAACATAAAATCCACACCCGCTCCACCACCCATTGCGGGTACGATTTTTATCCCTATCCTCGCCCCACCAAACCTAGATCCATTGGGCGGGGATGAGTGTAACACCCCCAAAATCCATGCACGTCTAAACTGCGTTGCATCGACTTTGGGAGTGTTACCGCTGCGGTGAAACGCAAGACATATTAGAATTAAAACGTTAACAACTCCTTATTAAGAAAACTACATTGCAGCGGAAATAAAATGTTTTCTTTAAACTACAACTCGGGAATCACCATGGACCCCTTTTATTCAAACCATTAACTACGAATATTATTAATTCTATAAGTTCAACAAAAACACTTAAGAGTTTATATATCAGAAAATATCCCCCGTATGCCCAAACTCATGCAGCATCACCAGCATACCTAATCTGCTCCCCATTGAAATATCAACGGTTCACCACAGGTCAACAAACATCACAAATAACAAACAATCAGCTATACAGAGTACGTACATAATCAGTTAAAGAATACATTAAACATAAACAGAATAATAATAAACATTCCTAGACATGATACTACAAGAATGTTACATTTCATTATTATAGTTTAATTGGCATCGAACGGGCACCGTCATCTTTCTAGAATCATACGGGCTACTTAATAGGCAACTTGGTCTATTAGATGGAATGTAAATACGGTTTCGTTCCGTTCCACATCCATCACCTTAGTATGCATACCCCCCAAGATCGTACGGAACCTTCCGCCTACTTGAGTTATCAAAATTTATAAAGACACTACTATCGTCATAGTAGGCCTGCGTAGGACTGTAGAACAAATCCCACACTCCCCCCATTGTTCATTACTTGTAGGGAATCCAACTACAAGTTTATTGCCAACAATCCTTTTTAGCGATACTCATTCGTACAACATTAAGCATATTATTTCTATAACATCATATAAAATCCTTTTGTTTAGGCAACCCCTTATAAATCCTTGATACAATTATTAATCATAGCATTCCAATCCACCATCTCATTTCATGCTTGTGATACGATAGTATTACACATTCCAATAACAATTCATTCTATTTCACAAGTCATACAACAAGGAAATACATACAAATTTCCAATTAATTTCATGTTACCAAACAATCTAAACAATCATAAACATACAATTGTTCCCTATCATGATTCTAGGTTCCAATATAACAATCATAACCTAAACATGATACTAATATATCGAACTGAACTAGTACGCGTACGTACCTTGTAACGGAGAATCTTTGTTGATTACTTAAAACGTTCCGCTTATGAAATTGGGACCTAATCGAATAATAGAAATATTTCAGTGCTAAGTCCTTGGTATTATGAAAATAAAAATCAGCTTATCCAACTATGTAAAATATGATGTTTTGGATATTCAAAGTAAACGTTCTTGTTGTTTAAACTTTCTTTTCATGAACTCTATTGAAACTAACATATTTAGAAACTAATTAATATGCTTGTAAATCTGATTTTTTTTGTTAACTTTATTTTATGCTTTGTTTACAACAACAAACTTAAACAATTTCATATACAAGTATTGTAAAAATCAGATTTCTATACTTTATTCTATATTTTATTTATATTACAACTTAATCCAAGATACATAAGAATAACAACATCAGATTTTACAGTTAATTTAAAGGAGAAAAGAGAGAATTTTTATTTTCTTTATACCGGACCAACTTGCCAGCGACGACCACCGGCGACACGAGGAACTCCGGCAGCAGCACCACAGCGCTCGCAGCCTCGACGCGTCGCTCGCACAACACTCGAGCCTCGCCCCGCACACGTTCACTTGCACAGCACCGTCGAGCCCTAAGCTTCACGTCGCACAGTCCCTCGAGCCAAACAACACTCGCTCGCACACTGCGCACAAGCACGAGCCTCGCACAGCACCATCGACTCCCTCGAGCCACACTTCGCAAAGCACCCTCGAAGCCTCACCTCGCCTCGCATACACTTCGCTCTCACTCGCCTCGCACAACACGACACACACTGCACAACCTCGATAGCAACGACCACCTTCGAAGACTCGCGCACCACTCAAAGGCTGACGAACTCAGGGGGAGGGGAGAAGAGAAATCAAACGAAGGAGGAGGAAGGAGAGTGATGAGGGAGAAGAAGAGAGGAGAGAGAAATCTTTGAGGGAAAAGAAACGGCTAATTAAAACTTAGGGGTTTTTTTTTCTTCTCTCCTATTTATAGCATGAGAAACCTTGGTTTAATAGGATTTGTTTCTCAGTGAAATTCCGATTTATTATTTATCAAATACAAAAATAGGTTGTATATTTAAATTATAAATGTAGGCTTACCCAAACTATATATAGTTTTTTTTTTAAATAATATTAAAAATACTTTCAACTTTATTCTTTATATTTTCTTATTTATAAAAGAATAACTCCCAAAAATACAGAGTATTACAATAGGGCGGGTCAACTACTGGACCTGCCCCACTGACATCTCTAGGTACAATGGCTAGAGAGATGGTTTGGTGGCTTAGCTTAGCTTAGCTTAGCTGGGTACGTAATTAACTTTATTTTTTTTGGTGACTAATTAGCTTTGTTAGTAATTAGATGCACAAATGTCCTTTTCAACACCATTTCTCTCTCTCTCTTTTTTAATACTATGCAAATAGTTATGGTGTCGTAAAAATATATGGAGGTAATATATGGACATACTATGCTTTATATCATGCAATGCACTAAATGTTATTCATGTCAATGAGGTAGAAAGATATAAGAGGATATAAGACGAAAACAGAGGCTTTACATAAATGAAGCTTACGGTAAATGAAATACTAAAGGTTGATAAGCAATACTACAAGACAATAATATTAATGGAACTGGGGAAACAATGTCAAGATTATTGTTTACTCTTCTTTTTATTTTATAATTCCAAGCTTATTTATCGATATTGATCTACATTAAACAATAATTTTGCCGATTGACTTAGTGGTTATATATTGCTTTATAAGAATAAAAAAAACATCTATTATTAGGATGTAAGGCACAAGAATTAAGAAAAAGAGGAAAAGGAGAACAGGACCACATGAACCCATGTGTTATGTACAATAAAAGATAGGAAAATGGTATTCTAAGGAGAAAAGGGAAAAGGGGACCACACAAACTTTCTCAAAATGTAACAATTAATATGAAATTTTCATAAAAGGCAAACATAGAATAATAATAGAACAAAGGATGTATGATACAAGACGTATGAATCTTATTTGATGCATAATTTGATGTGTTTTGAATGGTATAAAATTATACTAATTTGAATTGAAATATATAATTAGAATCTTGAACACACGGCTTATTTTATTAAGTTAGACATGCATTAAATGCAATTTTAGGTCTGTTATAGATGTTGCATGGATACTAATAAAAGAATCCATAGGACTAACATATTTATTACACTAGGTTATAAATTAGAAAATATAATTTCCCCTACTTTATATAAGTTGTTACTTTTTCCCATTATGTTAGGTTGTTAATTGGAAAATACTCTTAAAATGATATATATAACAACGTTGAAAATAATAACAAAACAACAATATTCACAATCTAGGAGCATTTTAGCCCCGCTAATTTTGAAAATTGTTTTCAGTGGGAATCTTAAAATTACAACACATATATACTACACCAATGTTTCATATGTGAGTGAGCACTGATTGAAGAGTTAAGAGACATGGAGATGGAGAAGCGCCATAAGTTGTTATAAATATAATATGTTCAAGGCTAAATTTAAGAGCAAAAGGACAAGACAAAGGGATTTAAAATTCGTTGTGTCATTACAATTTAAAATCACTGACTTGATGGAAACTATGATTGATTCGCGGAAACTTCAGTTAGTTAAGGAGAAGTGTGGTTTTGTTGATGGACTTTGTCTTAGTAGTAACGGTTTGTCGGGAGGGATTGGTTTTTGATAGAAAGATTTGAATGTTCGTGTGCTCTCGTATTCGGCTCACCATGTCTTGGTGGAGGTGTGTGATGAGATGGATGTTCCTGTGTGGGCGGCGGTTGGTATTTATGGGTGGCCGGAAGCAGTTAATAAACATCTCACTTGGAGTTTGATGCCTGAGATACGAAGTACGACGTCACTTCCTATTACATTTTTTTGGAGATTTTAATGAAATTCTTTATGCTGCGGAGAAAGATGGGGGGTGGATAGAAGAGATAGACAAATGGATGCTTTTAGAGAGGCTTCGGAGTTGTGTGATGTTCATGACTTGGGTTATAGAGGGGGTACTTTTACTTGGCGGCGCGGGAATGATCCTTCTACTATAATCCGGGAGCGACTGGATCGGTTTTTAGCTAGTGATGAGTGGGAGACGATTTTTCCACATTATTGGGTACGGAATTTTCCAATTTATAGGTCTGACCATGCGCCTGTTTTGTTGGGAACAGATGAGTTGGTCCAAAGGCGGGGCAGGAAAAAATTGTTCTATTGTGAGTCGTTATGGTTGTCAAACCCTGAGTGTGGGGAGGTTGTGAAACGTGCATGGGAAGGCTTGGGTAGCGAGAGTGTGTTGTCGAAGGTCGAGAACTGCACAAAGGAGTTGAGTGGGTGGGGAGCTGTTGCGTTTGGGGATGTCAAAAAGAAGATCAAAGAAAAGGAGGAAGAACTGCAATGTTGGCAGAACAAGGCACCTGATGCTATGATGCTTGAGAGGTGTAATGCGATTGTTGGAGAATTGGATGAATTACACCGCAACCATGAATCATACTGGCATGCAAAGGCAAGGGTGAATGAGTTGAAAGATGGGGATAATAATATTCCCTCCATCCCAGAATACTCTTTACACTTTCCTTTTTCATCTGTCCCAGAATACTCTTTACACTTCTATTTTTGGATATGACCCACTATTATTTTAATTCTTGTACCTTTTAAGTTGGCCCACACTCTCTCTCCTCCAAATAAAATAATACCACTCCTACCACCCACCAACTCTAACCATGGCCCACACTCTCTCTCCTAAAAATAAAATAATACTACTTTTACTAACTACTAACTCCTATCACATCTACTTTTTAATAAAATAACAATTGATAACCAAACAACAACTTATCATCTAAAACTATGTGCATTGATAAGTGTCAAGAGTATTCTGGGACGGAGGGAGTACTTCTTATTTTCATCATAAGGCGAGTCAACGGAAAAACGTAACTCCATTATAAAGCTCCAGGATGAGAATGGTGATTGGAAATCAGGGGATGATGATGTTGGAAAAATTATCTCAAATTATTTTTCTAACATATTTACTACCTCCAGACACCTCTGACATGGAAGCTGCTCTTGCTGGTATTTCGTCTACAGTCACAGAGGAGGCAAATAATGTATAATTAGCTGTGCCTTCGGCGGACGAGATTCGGGAAGCTTTGTTTCAGATGCACCCAAACAAGGCTCCTGACGATATGCACGCTTTATTATATCAACGTTTCTGGCATATTGTTGGTGCAGATATTGTGCGTTTTATTGTTGAATGGTGGAATGGAGATGCAGATATTGGTTTACTGAACAAAACTTGTATTGTTTTAATCCCTAAGTGTCTGAATCCTCAGCAGATGGGGGATTTTAGGCCTATAAGCCTCTGTACTGTGCTTTATAAAATTATTTCTAAGATGATGGCTAATAGGTTGAAATTGTTTATGTCTGACCTTATTTCTGTGCATCAAAGTGCTTTTGTGCCAGGGAGACTCATTACTAATAATGCTATGATTGCCTTTGAGATATTTCACAATATGAAAAGATGAGGTGATGCTAAACAACGTACTATGGCTTTTAAGCTGGATACGAGTAAGGCATATGATAGAGTGGAATGGGTGTTTATGGAGAGAGTAATGTTGAGAATTGGTTTTAATTAAGGATGGGTTAATCGTGTTATGACTTGTCTCTCTAGCGTGTCTGACTCGTATAAGTTGAATGGTCGTGTGGAAGGGAAATTATTCCGACGCGGACTTCGGTAGGGAGATCCGTTGTCCCCGTACCTGTTTATCCTATGTGCCGAGGCATTTTCAAGTTTGTTGAAAAAAGCTGATAATGAAGGTTTCATTCACGAGGCGCAGGTTTGTCGTTCTGCCCCTCGTATTTCTCATCTATTTTTTGCAGATGACAGTATTCTATTTACTAGAGCTACACTTCAGGAATGCTCTGTGGTTGCTGATATCCTCAATACGTATGAAAGAGCATCTGGCCAGAAAATTAATTTCAATAAATCTGAAGTGTCTTTTAGTAAAAATATGGATACTGGAAGAAGATAAGCAATTAGAAATATTTATGGGGTTCGTGAAGTGGTGAAGCATGAGAAGTACTTAGGGTTGCATACGGTGATTGGTAGATCAAAAAAATGGTTTTTGCTGTATTGAAGGAAAGAGTTTGGAAGAAGTTGCAGGGATGGAAAGAGAAATTGTTATCTAGGGCGGGAAAGGAGGTGTTATTGAAAGCGGTGATTCAATCTATTCCTACTTAATTATATGATGAGCTTGTTTGCTATTCCTGATGGCATCCTTGACGAGATCAATAGCATGTGTGCGCGATTTTGGTGGAGGGCCCGTGGAACAGAAAGAAAAATGCATTGGGTGAGTTGGGAAAAGTTATGTCTGCCAAAATCTTATGGTGGGATGGGTTTCCGCGATCTTAAAACCTTTAATCAAGCTCTACTTGCAAAACAAGGGTGGAGACTATTGTGCAATACTTCTTCTCTGGTGCATGATGTTTTAAGTGCTCGGTATTAGAAGAATGATTCCTTTTTGAATGCTAGGAGGGGGCTTGATCCTAGTTTTGTGTGGCGGAGTATTTGGGGTGCGAAGGCGCTGTTGTTGGAAGGATTAAAGTGGCGTATGGGAGATGGGACGCAAATAGGAGTGTGGGAAGATTCATGGTTGCCGGGAGAGTCCACCTCTTTAGTTCCCACACCCAATCTGGAGAGCTCAGCTAATTTACGGGTGTCGGATCTGTTAGATGAAAATGGGGGCTGGTGTGCTGCAGCTCTTAATGAGCATCTCATGTTAGACGATGCTAGGCTTGTGATGGAAATTCCGCTCAGTGAGAGAAGGCCGAAAGATATCTTATTTTGGTGGCCCGATTCGGATGGAGTTTGTACCACGAAATCGGGGTATTGGATGGGAAGATTGGGGGATGTGAAAGGGTGGGTCAGGCGTTTTGGTGGAGCAAATTGTGAAATGTGGAAAGTGGTGTGGAAGGTTGGGGGGCCTCCGAAGCTCAGCCATTTCATTTGGAGGGCGTGCATTGGTGCGTTGGCTACGAAAGGAAGACTACAGGAGAGGCATATGTTGGAAGATGGTACTTGTGCTCAATGTGGAAGTGCTCAGGAAACAATTATACATGTTGTTTTTCATTTTTTCATTGTTCCCTGGTAATACCTATTTGGGACAATTCTCCCTTTTCCCATTATGTTAAGGATGCACCAACATCATCTTTCCTGGATTTTGTGTGGGTCAAAGCTCAGCTGAATGGCTCAGATTTCTTGTTGTTTGTGGCAGTGGCGTGGGCAGCCTGGTCTTACCGAAACTCAGTAGCTCATGGTGAGCCGTGGAACAATAGAGATGTGGGGGTGCTTGGATTCTTGAAGCTCGTTCAAGATTATAGTGGTTATGTTGCTGCAGTTCACAATAGCTCATCTTCTACGAGCTGTGTTATTTCTCGGGCTGGTTGGTGTTGTCCGAGGGAGGGCTTTGTTAAGATTAACACTGACGCAGCAATGATGGGTGCTGAGGGTGTAGGGTTGGGAGTGGTGGTCAGAGATGACGACGGTAAGGTGGTGATGATGGCGGTTCAAAGGTTGACAGCGCGCTGGTCGGCAGCCATGGCTGAAGCTGCAGCAGTGAGATTTGGACTGCAGGTGGCGAGCAGATTGGGTTATGCAAAGGTGGAACTCGAGACGGATTCTCTCAGATTGGCGCAGGCTATGAATTCCAAGAAAGTGGGTCTTTCTCCTACAAATTTGGTGATTGAAGATGTTGTTTTCATAGGCAATAGCATTGAGTTTTTTTTATGTTTCTCATGTTAAAAGGCGTGGTAATTCTGTAGCTCACCTTGTTGCGAGACTCCAACCTGCTTCGGGGTGGAGCAAGTGTTTGTTGACTCTTTTCCGCAAGGTGTTTTAGCCTTGGCGGAGCTTGATGTTTCTTAATATATCATGTTATGTTTCCTCTAAAAAAAATCACCTACTTGAAAATGATAATCGACACAACTGCAGTGTTCAATTGTATTCATCGTGTTCCATAAGGTAACACACCAATTTCACACAATGACACGTATGGGTTAGAGGTTAGAGTCAGATAAACTTATTCCAAAAACAAGAAGAATAGAGAAAATAGATAACGAGAAAGAACATGAAGCACACACTCAAAAAAATAGATTATAAAAATGACTTAAGAAGAGGAAGCAAAAGAATCTTCATGGAGATAATGTATAAAACAATGAAGATATGTAACCTTCCTCATCAAAGCTTGGAACCCCCATAATCATATAGAAGTTACTGGAAGAAGAAAAGAAATTCGGATTTGCATTATTCCCTGATTGAGTTCCGACTAAAGTTTTTCTCACCAATTCTCGAAATTGCTCTCATAGATTGGCTGGGCTTGCCGAACCAGCTTTCTTTTTTGATTTTAATCCTCTTTATTCCAACATAAGTGCTATAAGATTTTTGTATATTTCACCTTTCTAAATTCCATGAGATGAACAACACCGATGAGTGATTTCTAACGCACAAGATTTGAGTTTGAGAATTGGAGTTAGTTATTTTTAAGCTGATGTCCATTTTTTTTTGGGCTTGGGTGATATACATTTTTTTAACTGTAATTAAAACATTATTTTCTATGTAGCAGACGGACAGGTAGGTGCAAGGTGGCTGATATGGTGGAGCAGGTTAAGGAAGAGTGGGTAAGTTATTGAATCCATCACCTACCCGCTACCATGTTGAGTATAACTTTTGACATTTACACCTGCCCACTACTGATCAAAGTTCTATCCATACTTGCTCCACTTAGGACAAATTCAAGACAAAATCCACATATACCAACAATCTAATCCTAAAGGGTGGTAGCATGATGGGATTTTGGTAGCCGTATGTGCTCTTCTCGGTGTATGTGCTAATATGTGTACAAAATGGTTGTTCAGGAAGTGTTAGGTTGGGATGTGAAGATTGTGGTGGCTATTTATGGTGTTAGGCAATGTAGATGGTTGGCGGTGAGGCGGTGAGGGTGGTGGGTGGCTGATTGTGGATAAAAAGGGTGGTTGTAGAGGGTGGGTTACGATAGTGTGTGAAGTGTTGGTCAAGATTGGTGAAGAGTAGATTAGCTAGTTTGGTGCTTGAATTTTGAATCACAAGGAGAATTTACCATTAATGAGTTTGGAGTAGTTCACAACTGGAAAACTGGGGAAAGGAAACAAACTAATAGTAACGAAACAATATTTAAACGAAACAAGGCCTTGATTTCTTTTTCATTCCGTGTAACGGTTGTACTAAATGTTCCCAGTAGACTGATTACAATTTGACAAGATGAGCATAAACATTTATTAAATATCATTATTATGTGTATAATTCAGCAACGAACATAAATTCAATGGGCCGATTACCTATGGGGTAGATCCTAAATGTAATATAAATGTGATTAGTCGTCCATGTGGCATATAGTGAAGGCACCCTAATACCGGTATATCAGATCCTTGTATGCGTCAATCTTCTCTGAGTAGTAATCTACTTCAGCCTGCAAAATAAGAAATCATTCTCAAACATACTGCCAATTGCCAATTACCAATTGCCAATTTGGCACTTACCAGTTACCACTACATGCTAATAGTACAAGTATGAGAAATCAAATTTCATGAGCAACTTTTTTACCCTTTTTGGGCTAGCTTTGTCACTAAGAAAAGTAATTGGCAGGATTTGTACATAACTTCCCAGTTTCTTTAATAGGCGATAATAAATAATGATAACAATATTGACTTTAATGCTTGTTTAGTTCAAGCCAGGGTATTGACATCAAATAGAATCAAAGGGAATGGTAACAAAATTGGTTACCTTTTAATGTATTGGGTATTTGGTTTAAGCAATGGAATGGTAGACATTAAAACCAAGAATTGCACTGTTACAACCTAAGAAAGAGCCCATTACCGTCAAGCAATGGTAATGGATTGAGGAGGTATTGAACCAAACAAAAGGAAAGGGAGTATTAAGTAATTGATTCTGTTTCTATTGGAGCCTAAAAATGTTGACTTAAACATGCTCTTAGCGTATTTTTTAAGGAAATTTTAATGTCAATGTTCATGATAATTCTTGTCACAACAAAATATCTCTTATCTCATAGCATTTCATTTTTATCCATTACCATTCTTTAAGGTGGCACTGAGCAGTGATGCAAATCTATCTAGGAAACGCGTCTGAGAATGGAGTTTCTTCACCACAGACATTTCATGGGGTTCTTATAGCTTACGCAAAAGTTTATTCATATTTTTTTTGGCAAATTAAAGTTTATTATCACTGCTAAGAACAAAGGTAAAATGCAATTCAATAACAGATAGACTATTAGTTGTATTGATAAATCAGTGTAATCAACCAAATGAAAGAATTGCAAACCTCTACCCGGACATGACAAATGCCAGAATTTTAGCTGAATGCACTGGGATCCATCCATCAAACAGGGAGATGGAAGGGGCAGGGAGTACCCTTCAAATGAAGATAATAATTTCACACCGTCTCCTTAGAGTTCAAAATGAGAGTAACAATTTCTTCCCACTGCAGATTCCAAGCCCCTTAATTCTTTGTAATATCTTATTAGTTATTACCCCTCAATGCTTTACCTTTGATCCAAGCATGCGCTTATATTCTATCAGTCCTACCAAAGGCTAATTCTCAAACTTAAGGTCATGAATCTAGATACTGACATATTGCATTAGATATACAAGTATATAACTTACCTTCCTAACTCCCTTTACAGCCGTCAATAGCTTCTCACCAAGGAAGTCTTTAAAGAAGTTGTCCTTGTGAAGAGCATCCAAGGATTCCGCAAGCGATTTTGGCAGTCTCTCAAGTTTACCATCAAGGCTAGAAGGGTTCAAATCTGCACCACAATTAGTATCAAGCAAAATGTTGGTTAACATGATCTCATAAAATATGTAGTAAGGGATGTAAACTATTTTAGTTGTTCTTCTACTTAAAACAAATAGTCCTTCAAAGACAATAGTGTATGTATTCTGTCATTATCTATAGTGTAGGCCCCTCGGAAACAAAAAAAAAAAGGCATATCACAATTCTTGCACTCGTTTGTTTGGTCTATTAACAATGTCTAACATCTGAAAACATCTCATGACCCTATAAATATATGTGCAAGAAAATACTCATATTGCATATTAAACAAGAACTTGAGTTCTGACAAATTAAATTACTCCCTTTTCCAAAGCCTTTTTCCAGCTACCGTTCTTCGCAAGTTGTTCAACATACAATAAGGTCAAGCTTGAACTTTGAATTCTAAATTTCTCACAAACTATATTTGTATTTGAAACTCAGAATTTAAATTTCGTGTGCACATACTATATATTTCTGTAGTCTTACCAACAGGAAGAGGCAGAGTAAGGTGTCGCCGTAAGCCATCAATTCCTGCAGCAATTACAGAAGCCAAACCCAGGTAGGGATTTGCACATCCATCAATTGATTTGATTTCAAAGTTGCTTACAAGACCATCTGCAACCCCAGGTGGACACGCAGTTCTCAAAGGAGCTTCCCTGTTCTCTTTACCCCAGCAACGATATGCTCCACTCCAAGTATCCGGTTGTATGCGATCATAGCTGCATATAGTTAATTCAACAAAAAGATGCAAAGTAGATATTACCATCTGTATAGGCTTCATGTTAATTATTTGAGAGCTCAACTGCAAGCTTTCTGCTACATCAACCAGGATAAGGAGCAACACAGGTGGACAGGCACATAAGTTATAATAAATATTAAGTTCTCTAGGAGCTAATTAATTTATAGTGAGAATAGCATGCACTTAAATTATGTTGATCATGACTTTGGGGACGAAAGCTAGCTATTGTAACATGTAATGGCTGCAAGGGGTGCACAATCATGACTTCGGGGCATGCTCGCAAGTTAAATTATATAACAAGTAATATATAAAGCTCAGACTTCAACATCTTGAGAGAATCCATCTGCTTCAGACATAAGATAGAAGATTACCTATTTGGATTTGGAGCAGTAAATGCCAAAATGGCCGGAAGATGAAATAGAACTCCAGCCATAAACTCCTCACCAACTTCGGACATTCCATGACTAGATCCAGCAGCTCCTGTGAAAACATTTACCCCATTCTCCCACAAACTTAAATGCACATGGGATCCAGACCCGATGTCATCTAATGCATACCTAGGGAGAAACGGATAAAAAAAGAAGAGGTTGTCACTTGTCACCAAGATAGCAAAAAAAAAAAAATGTTCACAATACTTTCGAAGAGAATGATAAAATACAACTGCTAGCACATATCAGCTGGCTGGCCATTCTATAAACTAAAAAAAAAGATAATAAAAACTCTTGCTATCGTTGTGGCAACATGTTTGAGACCCATGACTGTTTGTTCTTAATCAGGAACTTAGGTTATGTTTCATCCCCTAAAATAAGGTATCTCATCTGGTTTATATACCTATTCTGGTCTAGTGAGCTAGTCCGGTCTCATATGATTGTGATTATGAGTATGAATAGACTTTGTTATAATTTTGGTGATTGCTATTATCATCAGTTTATCATCAGTTTCCTTAACTAACAAAAATGATTCATATGCTATAGGAATAATAAACATAATTGTATTGTACTATTAAGGTTTTTTTTGTCTTCCTTTAATGTATATTATTAAAGTTACGTATTTTGATATATAGGACACATGATCTGTTTTGTGAATCTTGTCTAGTCTGATTCAGTTTTAGAATAAGTCATAAGAACCCAGGAATTGTTACTCATAGTAGATGTATACTATGAAGCATGCCCTTGGTTACAGGTTTCTAAACCCATGGGTTGAAAAATACTGACGCTGTACATGATCTTCAAACACAGCAGGATCAAATGTGTTCAGATGTGTGTTCTGTTTACTGCTTCACCTGCTAATCCTGAACGTCAATTGAAAGGAGGGGAGGCACCGAGGCAGTTTGCTTCAGACAAGTCGTAGATCATGACGAAGTATCTAAATGGGGTCTACTTTTCCCATCTTTTTTATAGTCCAATGAATATAAATTAGAGGTGGCAATCTCTGACCTAAGCTAATAACTTGAACTGAAACAACTTATGTTACTAAGAAAACCCTGAACCCATTCTCGACTCAATTTACCCACCATATTATGTGATTACACTATTACAAATTTTCTTAAAATATTTTGAGCATAATGTGAAATCCACCCAAACCCGACCATTTTACCCAATTTTTTTTGGCTCCAAGGTAAATGCAAATTAAAAAAACACAGCACTTAAATGATGTATAATGTATGCCTAGCCTTAATCCCTATCACACCCTCTCGACAAAGAGGTGAAATAAAATGGAACCATAAAAAGGCTTCAAAAGCTACACATACATCATGTATCTAATTAACCATTCTAGTAACAAGCTAATGATTGATGGTTGGAATCAAAGTGTTGATCTTTTCACCTTAAAAACGTAGAGTACATTTCAGGAAGAATAAGTTTAGTTTAAAGTCAAGAATTTTTAGATAGGAAAAATAAGTTTAGAATAAAGGTCAACAACCTCAGATAAGACTTAAGAGCTACCCAAGTTCATTTTGTTCCAATCTCTCTCTCTCAACTTGGATACTGTGAGGCGGCCTCGGAAGGTTTTTAGATAAGCAACAGGTGCAAATCCTACAAAGATAGAGCACGCAGGGATTTGAAATTCCTGATTCAATTGAAAGTGGAATTTTTGATTCAATTTATAAAGACTATTGTACAGATGAATAAAGTTTTGTAGTAGCTTAGTTAATTCTGTTAGGAGTTCAGTTAGTTTGTTTCTAACAAACTCCAAGTATAAATACATCTCTTCTACCGCTGTAATAACTAACTCATTTCATTTTCTTTCTTGAATGAGGAAAGATCTCCGTACTTTTCTCTCTCAATATGAATTCGAGTTTGCTTAATTCACATGGTATCAGAGCAGATTACGTTCCTTCGTATCTGCTTCTTCATTTTATGAGTTTCCGAAGAATAATTTCTTCAAACTTAGCTCAGAAGTTCTTTGTTCTTCATAATTCTACTTATTTCTTGGCGAAATTTTTCCGCGATTTTGTCTGAAATTGAAGATAATTGATAATGACGAAACTTCAATCAACAATAACAACAGCAGTAACAACAACAATGTAAGTTCATCTTACAACGATCCTTACTTCATTTCTAGCTCAGATCAAACAATTAGCAAGCTTGTTTCTGTGAATTTGAATGGAAACAATTTCATGAGTTGGAAACGAAATGTTAGGAGATCTTTAATCGCGAAAAATAAATTAGGTTTTCTTGATGGAACAATCAAGAAACCTGATGAAACTGATAAGGAGTTTAATCGGTGGGTGAGATGTGATTATTTAGTCACTTGTTGGCCGATTAATTCAATGGAGGCCGACATAGCCGAGAATTTTACATATGTTGATAATTCCGAGCAATTATAGGACGAAGTTTGTGAGAGATTTGGTCAATCTAATGGACCTCAAATCTATCAATTGAAGAAAGAACTTGATAGATTGAGACAAGAAGACATGTCAATTGTTGTGTATTTTGGCAAGATGAAGAAATTTTGGGATGAACTTCAAAATTTGCAAAATTTTCCTATGTGCTCTTGTGGTATGGTTGCAAGTGTTCTTGTCATTTCTTGAAGCAGACTTTGAAGCTGAGGAGAAGTTAATGCAATTTCTTCTTGTATTAAACAATGGATTTGATAATGTTATTAGCAATATCTTAGCTACAGATCCACTGCCATCCATTAATAGAGCTTACTATATAGCTCAACAAATTGAAAAACAGAAAGAGATAAGTGGTATTAATCGGATGAATCATGAAGATAGTGCTCTTCTTTGTTCGTAAAGTTCGGACTTATGTTAAGAAAGATTGGAGGCAAGAAAAATCCGAGCGTAAATGTGATTTCTCGCAAAGGCAAGGGTCATGCCAAGGATCAGTGTTTCAAGATTATAGGGTATCGTGACTGGTACAATCCTAAGAAGAGTGCTATGAAGAATACGCATGCTAAATCCGGTAAAATGGCCGCAAACATCACATCTACCGAGTGTGATTATGATATGGATACGCCTCTTGATTTCATGGTCGCTGGTCCCGATAATCATGTATATCCCGGCATGAATTCATTACCGCTTTCAATCCGGTTCTTATCTGGAATTGATTCAAATATGATGACTTCTATTGTTCAAGAGGTTATGAGAAACATCAAGGGTAAACAACATTATGGAGATCCGAGCTTATGCTCATTCTGCACAAGTTAACAGAGAACAAGGCAAATTGATCATTGGAGAATCTTCCAGTGATCATACTTCATATGCTCATTACTAAGGTAATAAAACCTTCTTTTACTCATGTTCCTCATACTTGGATTGCGGACTCGGGTGCAACCGATCATATGACATATGACAGTAGCTTGTTTTATGAAAGAAGAAAGTTGCCTAAAGTGATAGAGATAGGCTTGCCTGATGGAAGTTATAATTATGTGCATGAAATTGGTGATGTTGTGCTTGTTTGTGGAATTGTGCTTAAGGATGTTCTATATGTTCCAACTTTTAAACATAGCTTGTTGTCAATAGGACAATTACTTGTTGATGATGGTATACATGTTAAATTCACACCAACATAATGTATTTTCCTCCATTCAACTTCTCAAAATGTTATCACTTATGGATATAAATCTAGAGGATTATATCTCGCTTACTTCCACTTCCATTGTCAAACCAAATGCCTCTGCTTCTTTTCCTGTTTCTCAATCTAATCATGATCTTGTTTTTGTTTCCAATACCTCATCATCTCCGCATTTACATGTCTTACATGCTAGATTAGGACATGTGTCTCTTTCTAAGATAAAACATATACCACAATGTCAATGTTTATATCTTAATGAGTATTTTTGCGAAGTGTGTGTTTATGCAAAGCATCACAAATCTCCATTTCCTAGGAGTGTCGGTAGAGCTTCTCATGCTTTTGACCTTGTTCACATAAACTTGTGGGGTCCATACAAGGTTAAAACTCTTCTAGGATCATCCTACTTTCTCACTATTCTAGATGATTTCAGTAGGTCTACATGGACTTACATGTTGCATAATAAAATGCAAGTTTTTCACACAATTCAATCTTTCTTCAGCTATGTTCTCATACAGTTTGATATTAAAATCAAATCTATTAGATCGATAATGGGACTGAGATAATTCAAGCTCAGTGTGCTTTTTTCTTTGCTTCTCAAGGTGTTTATCATCAAAGGAGTATTGCTGGGGTTCCTCAACAAAATGGGCGTGTAAAACACAAGCATAAACACTTGTTAGAGGTGGCTAGAGCATTACGGATTCATGCATCTATGCCCTCTAAGTTTTGGGGAGAATGTATTCTTACTGCAACTTTTTTAATCAATCATCTTCCTTCTTCTATTCTCTCTTGAAAAACTCCCTATGAGCTTTTATAAGTCTCCCGATTATTCTCTACTCAAAGTGTTTGGTTGCCTTTGTTATGCCCACACAAACACTAAAAACAAATTTCATCCAAGAGCCTCAAAATGTGTATTCATTGGCTACTCTTTTGGTCAAAAAGGATACAAAGTTTATGATCTCACTACTCACAAATGTTTTGTAAGTAGAGATGTTGTGTTTAGAGAATCTATTTTTCCTTACAAAGATATTCCTTCTATTTTTTCCCTTCCTTCTCATATTGATCTGCCTCTTGTTCAATTACAGGATCATGATCCTATTAATCCTAGTTCTTCTGATAATTCTGTTTCATTACAATCTTCTGATCAATCTAATCACTCTATTCATACACATACTCAATCTACTCAGTCTCATTCTCATTCTCATTCACCGCAACATCTTTCTATGCAATCTCCTACTTCACATAGTAAGCCTTCTACGGATTCTATTTCTTCTTCCGTTAATCATCATATATCACAACAAAATTCTCCCCGTTGTTAATAATGATACCGTTATTGAACAATCTCCCCGTTCTTCACAATGATGTTGAACAGGTTCCTAGACACACTACTAGACACACTACCAGGAAAATTAAACCACCTTCAAAATTTAAGGACTCTATATGTCCCACTCTTCCTGTTACTTCTACATCTTTGTCTTTTTTGACTCAAACGGATCAATCACATTCGGGTGTAATTGAACTCGTTAACTATAATCAAGCTAGTAAATGTCTTGAATGGCAAATAGCTATGCAAAAAGAGATAGATGCCCTTGAAGCCGACACTTGGGAACTTCAAATTCTTCCTTCCGGTAAAAGAGCTATTGGGTCAAAATGGGTGTTCAAAGTGAAATATAATCCTGATGGATCTATAGAGAGATATAAGGCACGTTTGGTTGCTACTAGTTACAGATTGAGGGAGAAGATTTTACACATACTTTTTCCCCTGTTGCAAAAATTGCAACTGTTAGAATTCTTATTTCACTTGCTACAACACAAAGATTGGCCTTTATGTCAATTAGACATAAACAATGCATTTTTACATGGGTATTTGGATGAAGAGGTGTTTATGAAACCTCCTCTTGGTTATACAAAGCCAAACCTGGTGAAGTATGCAGACTTAAAAGATCCTTGTATGGCTTGAAACAAGCATCAAGGCAATGTAACAAGGAACTTAGCAAATTTTTGTTCAAGCTTGGTTTTGTTCACCAAAACAGGATTACTCCTTGTTTACTAGAACCTTTGAAGGTGAATTTGTGGTGATTCTTGTTTATGTAGATGATATGGTTTTGACTGGTACAAGTTTAACTCAAATAAATATTGTTAAACAAGCTCTTCATGATGAATTTACAATCAAGGACTTGGGTGAAATGAAATACTTTACGGGTATAGAAGTGCGCGAACTCGGTCGAGGGACAATCTTAAGCCGAGGAAATACATTTCAGACATAATAAAGGATATGGATTTGAATAATGCCGTAACAGTTTCTTCTCCATTTCCTAAAGGATTGGGCTTATCTACTGATATGGGTGATGTCCTTGAAGAACCTGAAGTCTACAGGAAACTCATTGGCAGATTATTATATTTAAACATCACCAAGCCTGATCTTTCATATGCTACACAGCACCTAAGTCAGTTCTTAAGTTGTCCTAGAAAACCTCATTTACAAGCAGCTCTTTATGTAGTTAGATATTTGAAGAGTACCGCTAATATGGGTTTGTTTTACTCGCCTCCGGAAATCTTAATGTCACAAAGATACAAGTGATGCCGATTGGAGCTCATGTATGTTTAGTAGTAGATCACTTAGTGCCTACTGCATTTTCCTAGGGTCTAATTTGGTCTCTTGGAAAACCAAAAAGCAGAAAACTGTCGGAACTTTTTCTCGACGGCATTGTTTCACAAATTAGTGAATCTTCCACTTATCCGATCGGAGGATCAAGGGATTAGCTATGCAAACTCTTCACAACTTATCAATGGACTCAATCCATTTTGTATGAATGGTTCATCGGATCCCAACATATATCTATCCCAATAAGTTCAGAGGAGGAAAAAAGAAGCCCAGATAAGACTCCTTTTAGGTGTAAATTAAGAAGCCTAAGTAACAGCAACTCCAAGAACAAGCCAAAAGCAGCAGATTTAGTAAGCAGTATAATTTTGACAACGGCAATAATTTTGACAATGACAAAAAATAAAAGAATTATTCCTTCTGCAAGTTACAAGTTAGCATAGGAAAAGGCTTCAAAAAGTGAACACTAGCACGAGGACTTAAAGTCTTCATAATAGGGTGACATACAGTTCTGGTCTAGATGTAGCTATCAATTATCATGTTATTTCAAGACCTCAGACATGATACTTACTTTGGTGCAAAAGTTGCCAGCAATCCATGTTTCCTAGCAACACCCCTGATAGCTTCACGGGTGAAAACCAAATTATCTGCAGCACGGGTACAAAGAGTGTGTCCCAGTGCCATCTCAAATTGGCCTTTCCCAGATTCTGCATGTACCTTTAGCATTTACGTAAGAAGCAATCAGAATAATGTAAGAGATGAAAAAGGACCTAAAAGGCAGTAGAAAAGAGAAGGCAACTTTAGAAAATTCAGGATGGGTGCTTGACGTCAAGATCAAGAGAATTCGGTAGCGACTAGCGAGTAAATTAGGTAAAGACGTGAAGTTCTATTGCACTGAGCTCTCTGACATAAAATTCTATATTGATAGGTTGATAGCTAAGAAATTTGGTACATGTATAATATCGCACCTAATCAAATTTCTGTTGTAACTCCTTCATTGGTCCATGTTATAAACAACCATTTGATGTGTAATGCTGACAGAGGGGGAAAATTCCTGGCATTTAGCTATATTAGGCCAGGTTAATACAAATTATATTCAGTGCAATCATCTTTACTCAGCGAAAATTAGTTGATAAAGTATAATCAGTAAAATGCAGCAAGGTGCATATTTTTTGGTAAAAATCAGTTTAATTGGCAAAGTTCACGGGTAAAAATCTGTAAAAATTAGTTTCAGTTCAGTAGAAATCAGGTGAAGAGGAGTAGAGAAAAGCGCCTTAATAATAGAATTAGGATATTTCAAAGGCAAATGCAACTAAGTACAACTCCAAGTTCTTATGAATAGAAAAGAATATTTGGGGTCAGACACCCCTTGGCAATCCTCTTTTTCCTGCGTGATTGGAATGTCATATCCTTATTCTCCGAAGTCGGAGACCACAATCTTGTCCATGAAGTACTAGGGAAAGAGTTATCTTCCCCTCCCCTTATTGGGTGCTTTAAAGTTCTGGCTGATATGAAGAGGGGAGCACCCTCTACATGTGCTGTAAAGGGGATATTTTGCTCAGTAAAACTAAGATAAACTTCTATTAATGTCTAAGCTTGTAAAGAAATAAATACATTTGATGTAGTTTCAGATAACCCAACATATCGATGTAGATAAGTAATAAGAATATACACCAAAACGGAAAAAACGGAATAGAAGTCACGCTTCCAAATTCCAATCATGCAATTTTGATCCACTATATGTCTTTGAGATAACGAATACTTGGATGATATTCACTACAAACCTGCTCCAGTGTAATATCTAGAGACTGAAGTGCAGCAAACATCTCTTGAAGGATGGCAGAAGCTGCATCAAATGATGAAGTCGAACAGTATGGGGATAAATCAAATGGGGCCCACTCTTCTCTTCCATCCCTACACAATTTTTCCATTAGTCAATAATTTGGAACTCAAAACAAAAATGAAACAGAAATGAAGAAGAAGAACAGAAGAATTTATGTAATAACCTTGTAACAGGTCTCAGGAGATAAAATTCATTCTCAAAGCCTGCATTCATTTCCTAAACATGCAATGTAAGGCATTGAGAGATAGAATGAGCTAGAGCCAAATTCCAACAATTTACGGCAATATATAAAAAATACACCATATTAAATTCAAAAACACACCATATTAAATTCTTCTTTCAGAACTTTTGCAACCCTCCTCAATGCCTCCCTTGGACAATATTCCCAGGGTTCACCAGGCTTGAGATACATGTCAGATAAAACCATCTCTTCACCTCTTATCCTGACAAGGAAGCAAAGTTGCATATATGTATCCAATGGACTATAACAAATGAATGAACAAAGAACATCTCTCAAAACTCAAAAGAACACCTAGAAAAGGAACAAAAATGATCTACTTTTGAAACTCTTGGAAACAAAGAAATGATTTTAATGATTTAAGGAATCTTCCAAAACATCTTAAGCAGTAAAGTCTAGCATGAAGCCTAGGAGAATGAAGAACTACAGAAAAGACAGATTTTACCCTACACTACTATACTCATTCATGTAATTGACATCTGCTGCAAATGTTATGAATAAAACATATCCAGCTCCTCCTCTCTCTGGCTCTCCAGATATGTAATACAGTGATGAAGAATGTAGAAGCAAATATTACATACGGAAGATTCCAGTAATCAACAAAAAATATGAACAAAATCTAGAGCTCTACACAGTGCATTGACACGCATTAAAACAGCTATAGAGCTCAGGCTCATGAAAAGATTTATCTGAAGACCAATTTAGAGACTCATCATACATCATACATGCCAACTAAAAGTTAACTCATTAATTAAATCATAAACTCTTCCCTTTCTTTACAAAGCTACAGAATCAACAGCAAAAAGACAGTACGCAACACAGCAAATGACCACAGAAAGTGTGTGGGGTAAAAATATAGACTGAATGGAGGGGAGAGTGAGTTACGGAGGGGGGGGGAGATTATCTAAGTGCTACTGAATATAGTTACCATGGGATTGTCCTAAGGGTTGATAGGTCAGGAATAAGTCTGATCTCGCCTGTTCCTGTCAAGTTAGACTCAGCAGCTGGACCATCCATAAACGAGGTCATTCCCATGCATGCAAAAGTTAAACCAACACCATTTTTCTTGACAACTTCATGGAAGCGTTTCAGAGGAACAGCCTAAAAACATTATGGATACATTAGAAACAACAACAAATAGTAACAGGAATACCATAATATTGTTCATTTCCTTGACAGAGAGTGGATTTAAATCAATAGATGAATGAAGGATTATACACTTCTTTACCACAATTGTCAAGATTGTGAAAAGGATTAGAGATCGCGAAGGGAAAAGGAGCACTTTAGAGAGATTAATAGAAGAATAAGACACGAGGGATGAACAAAAGAGTGAAACAGAATTAGGAGCAAAGTACCAGAATACGGGTGATAGAAAATCTCAGATATAAAAAAAACATAGGGGATAAAAGCTTTGCTTATAAAATGTATAAGAAAGATAGACTTCTATAACATTCACCAGAACTAGTTAATCTCGTGCTACATATAGACAGTGTGTCAAACATGAAATATTGAAATCTATATAAAGCATGATATTATAATTCCTCTACAATTTTTGCCTAAGAAAATTTCCTCATGCGTAAGTCTCTGATAATTAACAGTACGAGACAAAACAGCCTTTTATAACACAATCATTCTGTAGAAATGCTCCTTTTCAGTTTTTCTTCTTAAAAAGTATGTACAATAGCCACTCTCAGTAACAAGATATCAGATCAGTAAATACTTTGGTCCTGAATGATAAAGTTCAGGAAATTCCAAATTTGAACAACATGCAGCTGAAATTAGTACAGTAATACTATCAACACTCAACAGATAATTGAGCATAAAAATACAAGCAGGAAACCCAGGATGATACACAAGAAATAAGAGAAAAACAAGTATAAGTATAACTAAAAGGTAGATCAACTACGGTTTTCAGCAAGAAAAATGTACAGGACATGGGTCGATGAAAACAGTGATTGACATCTAATCAAAGGGAAAACTGGAAAAGGGACGGCAGCAAAAAAAAAGGAAAAATAGACATAATTATTAGAGACTATCACTTTCTTTTTTTCACATGGACTTTCTATTTTCAATTTACACACAGAGTTCTCAAGGCAGGAATATCTATATATGATATATCTATAAATAAGAATGTGGTCGTGTGTGTGTGAGAGGTAGCCACAATTTATTGAGGAATATTTTAGGCTACCAGAGTTGTAAAATTATTTACCTAATAAATCCATTCCAAAAGCTAAAAATAAAAAGATTTTTAGTACATCTAAGCAAGCCCCTAATAATTAGGGAAATAACTCATTGGTTAAAAGATGAAATGGTAGATTACTTTACCTGTCAGCCACAGGAAAGAAGATTCAACCAGAATTTTTCATAGGACATATAAGAAAAGGCTCGAAGTTTCGAACTTCTGAGTGACACTTATCAGTTGAAGGAATCAGGAAAAGAATACTGTACTGGTAAATTTTCTCCAACACTGAGAGCCTTCTAAAACATAACCACATCCCCTTTCAGGCTTTATCAAGCTAAGCATAAACTTCCAACTACTTGTGAACAACAGTATATTCATAGCATACATACATGACAAGCTATTTAAGAGAAAGAATGCTGCGCAACAGCCCAAATTCAAGAATTGACTATAGAAAACTACTTTAAAAAAAAAAAAAAATACTTACTCGACATCTGCACTGCCCTGAAGTGTCGACCCAGATTATACGGACTAAAGTAATATTACTTTGTGGCACAAGATCTCCAATCTCAAACTTCTTAGATATGGCTTTTTTTAAGTCCGATTCAGCACTCAAATTGATCTTGTAAAACTTAATAGCATTTTGAGCAAACAGGTCCTTAGCTGCTTCCAATGCTTCGGGAATTGAAAGATCCCCATCAGTGCAAGAATCACGTAAAACTGAGAAGATAACTTCACGTGCTCTCCGGGCACCTGTAAAGTTGAAATGGGTTTTATGAGGACTTTCTTATGCAAACATCAATTCAGCAGTGGCTAAACTACATATTTGTGTTACTTGCAACCCCATTACCACAGAAAAGACACTACTGTGCAGCTCCTATGCACCTGTATGGTGTGCACGACGGATGAATGTCCATAATAATATTGTAGCAAAATTCTTGACCTTATGGTCTCCAATAAAACTCAGATGTCGTGTCAAATGATTGTTCAAATTTTAATGCAGACTACAGTGCTTTTAGTCTACGAATCAATGAGAGTTTGCCTCGTGCAAAGCAACATAAAATAAGAGAATCACATGTTCACCGCTTTAGATGGAAAGGTTTTGAGAATAAAGATTCTACAGAAAATGTCCACATTCAATAGTTTAGAGTAATTGAAATTGCTTCCGAAACCAGATCTCCGAGCCAAGTCCAAGTAACCCAATGATATGTCCCATTGTAGGGCCATGGCCCTTCTTCCTTTTTCATATGGCTACAACTGTAATTTTCTTAGGTGGCTCCTCGCCTCCTTGCCAATCTTAGAAGTGTTTCTAAAATAGATTCAATTACCATTTCTCAAAAAAAGAAAAAAATAAAATATTAAGAGAACCTCATTTTGGATCTCGTCACTAGTTAGCTTAAGAAGCAACATAGATGGCCATGAGTAGTTGAAACTAGAAACTAAATCTTCTAGCTCATCCATCTGCTAATGCCTTAAATTTGATAAGAAAACAGAAGTCACTAGAACAATGAAGTGAACAATACTCCATATCAATAAATTAGTGTCTCTATGTACCAAACAACCACAACCACAACCACAGGAAACTCATAATGCTAATATAGAAATTATGCAGACTTCTGAATAAGATTCACATTTATATGATTAATGTTGCTCCCATGACAGAAGGAGGTGTCATAATTCTATTCACTATGTCCTAAAAGGTTGTTTATTCTTTCTCAAAATGGTATTGATATAATGCGACTACTTTCTAGAAAGATAAATACCGGGCAGAAACTACATGAACTGGATGTTGATTTGAACACACATAACATAAAGAAAATAGCACACTCAAGATAAAAGACAGACAGAGTTCTTGTAGACTTGCATTGTTTGTGAATGCAATTCGGAAAGAAATAAAGGGTAATTGAACTAGGTGCAGAAACTAAATCAAGAGAACCAGGATATTTGCAATTAACTTAAATATACAACAAGAAATAGTGTCTCCCTGCTCACACTCCTCTCATCCAAAGCAGTTTACTGGCATATCAGGATGTCTGTGCAACCTGAACTTTGATTACCTAATTGCATACGAGGCATGGTTAAGAAGGATACAATGGTCTACATTATCTCTAAAAGTCGAATTTTGTGGGGTTGAGTGGAGAATATCCGGAAACAGACTATAGAGTTGAAATTTATGGTGTTAGCAATGTTTTCATAGACTTACAACTCTGGTTCATAATTTAGTGGTGCAGTCTGGTACTCTGGTGCATATGAGAATTCATTGGATCCTGTGTACTTTATTCTTTTTAAATTGATTTATTGATATTAATTGTAAACTTTACAGCATAACTAGTAAGAACTACCTTGAAATTTCAATCTAAATACATGGGTCTAAAATAACAAACAGGAACAGACCTAAGTAGAATGCTTCAGGAAATGCATAGCCATCGGTGCTGAACATCACCTGCAGACGATTGTCCCCAACATAAGAAATTAAGCAGTAAATACAAGCATATTATGTATAATAATCCAATCTAATACTTCAGAGAGAAAGGTTGTGGAAACCTGGTGGTCTTTACTCAAAGGAAGCTAGTGTCTGAATATAATTGGGAGTAGTTATGTAAGCTGTAGTCCATAATCTTATTAAAGAACATTTTGGATGATAAAGTAGTTAATTCTAGCAGTAAGAAAATACTTTGTAGAATCTTATCGAAAAAAGAAAGAAAGTACTTAGTAGACTGAAGTGGACCTAGTGATGGAAAATACCACAATTTGAAAGGACAGCGACAAAATTCTTCACTAGAATATCCCAACAAATGGAAAAGTGCCAGTGGAAGTTAATCCAACAAAATATTGCCTTCTATGTTAAACGGACAAATAATAATATAGATCCTAATTTTTGGTGTTTCAGCACAACATGTTCTTGTTAGCAATGCCACAGAAAACTCCAAGCTCTAAAGCATAAAACAAATGATAAAAAATAAAATAGCTGAAATAATAAGTTTCATGTTTACAAGTGTTCAGTTGTATAGCACATTGACCCCAGAAAGACACCTTTTTCGTTGGGGCCAGCTCCAGTAGATCTTTGACTGTGGATTTCATCCCATTGTTGCTAAGTAAGAGCAGTCCCAAGCCAAAGTCAAGGTAGACCTAGAAAATCAAGAGAGACTTTAGCTAATGCCTGTAGGATTGAGCTAAGACATAAATAAATGACTAGTTCAATGTTCCAGATAATACCTGGGGATAGACGCATGCCAAGTATGATGCCTCCTTTGAAAATGGGTAGGAAGCATGTAAGAGAACAAGACGACACTTGGAAAATCTTGCGTCTTCAAGTACCTTTCGAAGATGAAGCGGGTTCGATGTCCTCAAATCCTGATCTCTGTCTCCAAACCTAAGGGCGATACGAAATGCCAACAATGTAATGTAAGAAGTAACAATTCACAACTACTAAAGAGCGTCTTAAGAAAAAATAGATATCAAACAACACAGACCAAAGCAAGCATCAGCTCTAAAATTAGACAAAAGACATTCAATATGATGCAAGTCAAACTTAGAGCACTTCCAGACATCTAAAAAAAATTCTTTCTTAGACAACCTAGAGAAAATGACTTCTAAAAATTTATTTACCCTGTATGTATCTGCATTGGCAAGTCAAATTCCAGAGCAACCTCTAAACTACGAATAAAGATATAGTCGATCAACTTCTTATTTGCAATGCGGACAGGCTTCCCAGCTGGAAGATAGAACACAGATAAAGAAGTAAGTATACATGGAACTCTGGAAGTCATAACCAAATGACATCACTCAAACCTCACGGACCACTTAAAACTTCAGAAAGACCATTTTCAGCCTCCTGTTCGCTAACATATGGATCAATCTCAAGACCACCACGATATGCAGCTATACTTTTCAGTCCAACCACTGTAGTCGCTAATGTGGAGAAAAGGTTAGGGAGCCCGTACTCAGGAAGAAAAAAAAAGGCTTATTCGTCTTGCCTCAAGATAATTTCTATGTTAAGCATAAGGTAAAAAGGAATAGTATTTAAAATGTCAAAGGATATGACGTCAATTTTCTAACAAAAATTTCCGTGAACTTGTTCAGCGTCCATGGAGCTCCATCTGGAAAATCCTACAATATGACTCGAACAGTAGTAAAGTATACATATCAACCACTCATCGTTAATAATTACCCAAACAGATAAGCTAATATAAAATAAGAGCCATAATGTTCTTACTTCATCCAGAATCTTTCCTGCCAAGTGCTCAATTCTTAAAATTCGACCAACATAAGGCACATAATCCTTATGCCACTCTATGTCATACTTTTTATCAAAATCAAGACCATCATCAATAAGCAGTCCAGACATCCTTGCAGCGCCAAAACAAGTAGAGCTAATAGATTCTATTCCAGAGTGTCTCCGATAATCTTCAATACTATGCAAAGACGATTCGCACCCATAGAGTTCAGCAATTTCCCTCACCCCTCGCTGTCAAAAAAGTAAAACTTCCATCAGCAAGTGTTGTAGCATGGTTAAACAGTCATTTTTCCTTTTAAATCGAATAGAAGATGCAGCATGACATGATAAGATTCAAGAATCAATATCATCATAACAGGCTTATGATAAATGTTGAGACTCAATGAAGATCATCAAAAAGAAACAGAAAGATTAAACATCTAGTTTATCTTGATAATATTGTTATTATAGGTGTGCAGTATCATCATACATGTTACATGTATCAACACTATGCGCATCAAATGACAAGGCCACTCCGTTTTGGTGTAGATGTCTAGCATATCTATTTATTCATTGCAAGAATGCAGTAGCCGAGCCTGGTTTCACTGTTGAGTTACTTCCTTGTTACAAAATACTTGCAATCATCCACGTGGCACACAGTTTTCGGAGGATGAAAAGGAGGAGGCATTCAGAAAGGTACATGTTCGTCCTTGACAAATATGGTTGTCTGGTGTAACATAATTCACTATACAACTCGCTTTTTCAGTTCGCGGTTCGCCCATAATTGGCTAAAAATAAGCCAAAATCGACCATAATGTTAGATGTTTAACAGCCACCAAATATTTTAGTTAAAATAAAATAGGAAGCAATGCAATCCCTTGAAAAACTTAGAATGCCCAAAATATTCAAGGGATACATTGATTTGCTAAATTTAAGTAATCATTTTTAGAAAGTTAAAAACTATATATACGTAGTTTGAAATGAGTAATTATCATCACAAAAAACAACAATGAGAAGGCTTAAAGAAAGAGAGAGAGAAAAGCTTTGAGAGAGTTTTAGAATATATAAATTCTCGGGTGTAATTGGGGTCTAAGGGTTGTGCGTTATTATAAGTGTTGTAGACGCTTATTTATTTATATTTTTCATTAAAGGTTTTGCAGCATATTTAGAGATATAAACACTTGCGGGATTATCAATTTTTCTTGTGTTATTTTTATTATAATATTTCTAGTCCTACTAATCTGATTCTAAAGGAAATTTGCACAATATTTCCTAACAACTGGTATCAGAGCCGAGTTGATGTTCTGTCAATATTCAGAGAGGAATAGATAGAAACGATCCAAAGAAGTCAATTTTGAGTGGGAGAAATGACTGCAGATGAAGGAAAGATAAAAATCGAAAAATTCGATGGTGCAGATTTTGGATTTTGGAAGATGCAGATTGAAGATTATTTATACCAGAAGAAGCTTTATGAACCTCTCTCGGAAACAAAGCCAGAGGGCATGAAAGACGAAGATTGGAATCTTCTTGATAGACAAGCCCTCGGAGTTATTCGGTTAACGTTATCACGCAATGTTGCTTTTAATATAGCCAAAGAAAAGACCACGGGAGGTCTAATGAAAGCTCACTCTAGTATGTATGAGAAGCCATCGGCTTCTAATAAAGTTCATTTAATGAGGCGACTATTCAATTTGCGGATGACGGAAGGAGGATCGGTAGCTCAACATCTTAACGAACTCAATTCTATCACAACCCAATTGAGTTCAGTTGAAATTGATTTTGATGATGAAGTTTGGGCATTGATACTTTTGTCTTCATTACCAGATAGCTGGAATGCTACAGTCACAGCTGTGAGTAGCTCGTCAGGAAGCAATAAGTTGAAATTTGACGACGTTCGTGAGGTTCTCAGTGAAGAGATCCGACGAAGAGAGTCGGGTGAATCATCAACCTCTTCAGTTTTACATACAGAGTCACAAGAGGAAGAAAAAAACCAGAAGGAATGAACGTGGAAGATCAAGCTATCGAGGTAAATCCAGAGATAGGAGATCAAAATCGAGAAATCTCAATAATACCCTGAACTCGAAGTCTATCGAGTGTTGGAATTGTGGGAAGATTGGGCATTATAAAAATCAGTGCAGAAGTGCACCGAAAAACCAAGAAGCAAAGGCAGAAGCAAATGTTACTTGTACTGTAGAAGGAGATGATGCGTTGATAAGCTCCTTAGAGAGCAAGGAAGAGTCTTGGGTGTTAGACTCTGGAGCATCATTCCACGCTACATCAAAGAAAGAATTCTTCGAGAGGTATGTCCCCGAAAACCTTGGAAAGGTATACCTTGGTGATGACCAACCTTGTAACATTGTTGGTAAAGGTGTAGTTAAGATTAAGTTAAATGGGTCAGCTTGGGAGCTGAAGGAAGTCAGGCATATTCCCGATCTAAGAAAGAACTTGATCTCAGTTGGGCAATTGGCTAGTGAAGGCTACACTACAAAATTCCAAGGTGATAATTGGAAGATTTCAAAGGGAGCCATGTCAGTTGCTCACGGTAAAAAGAGTGGTACTCTTTACATGACAGCAGGGGCATGTTGTACGATTGCAGTTGCGGCACCAAAGACTAGGCCACATAAGCGAGAAAGGAATGAAGCTTATGCATTCGAAGGGAAAAGTCTCCGGTTTAAAATCTGTTGAGATAGACATGTGTGAGGAATGCATACTTGGAAAGCATAAAAGGGTAAGCTTTCAAACTAGTGGTAGAACCCCAAAGAAGGAAAAGTTGGAGCTTGTTCACTCCGACGTTTGTGGACCAACAACTACTTCATCCATCGGTGGAAAACACTACTTTGTGACTTTCATCGATGATCACTCTCGGAAGGTATGGGTTTACTTTCTAAAACACAAGTCTGAAGTGTTTGAAGCTTTTAAACGATGGAAAGCTATGGTGGAAAATGAGACAGGTCTGAAAATTAAGAAGTTAAGAACCGCAATGGTGGTGAATATGAAGACATCACATTCAAGAAGTTTTGCTATGAGCATGGAATCAAGATGGAGAGAACCGTGCCGGGTACGCCTCAACACAATGGCGTAGCTGAACGTATGAACCGAACATTGACAGAAAGAGCCAGAAGCATTCGTATACAATCGGGGTTTACCGAAGCAATTCAAGGCGAAGCGATCACACAGCGCCTTACTTGATCAATCGAGGACCATCGACTCCACTAGAATATAAAATACCAGAAGTGGTGTGGACTGGAAAAGAGATAAATTTGTCTCATTTAAAGGTCTTTGGTTGTGTAGCATATGTGCAAATTAGTGATCAAGGCAGGAATAAGCTTGATCCTAAATCAAGGAAATGTACTTTCATTGGCTATGGCGGAAATGAGTTTGGATACCGCATCTGGGATGATGAAAATAAAAAGGTGATCCGTATTAGAGATGTGATCTTTAATGAAAGAGTCATGTATAAGGATAGACATAAAGTTGATGCCGACGACTTAGATCGAGTGGGCCAATATTTGTAGATCCAAATTCTATCCCGCTTAGTCCCGTTATAGAAGAAATTGTAACAAGTCCTCAAGAAGAAGAACATGGTGGACACAACAAGACGCGCAGAATCCGAAACAACACAACCTTCTATTCCAGCTCCTCCCCGTACTAAGAAGATCCTCTCGACCTCATGTGCCTAACGTAAAAATATATGAATTATCCGTTATTAACGATGAAGGGGAGCCCGAATGTTATAATGAAGCATGTCGGACCGGTGATTCTAGCAAGTGGGAGCTTGCAATGAAAGATGAAATGCAATCTTTGACATCAAACCGACATGAGAACTAGTCGAGTTACCCATAGGTAAGAAGGCCCTTCACAACAAATGGGTATATCGAGTGAAAAGGAGCATGATGGTTCCAAGAGATAAAAAGCTCGATTAGTAGTCAAAGGATTCCAACGAAAGAAGGGATTGACTACAATGAGATTTTTGCACTTGTTGTGAAACTCAATACCATCGAACCGTATTGAGTATTGTTGCCATCAAGATCTTCATCTTGAGCAATTAGATGTGAAAACTGCATTTCTTCATGGAGATTTGGATGAAGAAATATACATGCATCAACCAGAAGGTTTCTTAGAAAGTGGGAAAGAAAATATGGTGTGCAAACTTAAGAAAAGTTTGTATGGCCTAAAACAAGCCCCAAGACAAAGTGGTACAAAAAGTTTGATAACTTTATGCATAGGGAAGATTTCCGAAGTGTAACGCCGACCACTGTTGCTACGTCAAGAGATATCAATCCAGTTACATCATCTTACTACTTTATGTCGATGATATGCTAGTAAGCGAGGTTCGAATATGGATGATATAAGAAGGTTGAAGCAGCAATTATCAAAGGAGTTTGACATGCAGGACTTAGGTCCAGCAAAGAAGATTCTTGGAATGCAAATTACAAGAGATAAGCATAAAGGTACTCTGCAGTTTTCTCAAGCAGATTACACCAAACGTGTTTTACAGAGATTTAATATGAGCGATGCTAAGCCAGTCAGCGCACCCTTAGCAAGTCACTTTCGATTATCCAAGGATCAATATCCTCAGACGGAGGAAGATAAAGATTATATGGCTAAGGTTCCATATGCCTCAGCCATTGGAAGTTTGATGTATGCAATGGTTTGCCAAGACCGTATATTAGACATGCAGTGGGGAGTTGTTAGCGGGGTTTATGTCAAATCCAGGAAAAGTTCATTGGGAAGCAGTGAAGTGGATTTTGAGGTATCTACGAGGTACCACAAAAAAGTGTTTGTACTTTGGTAAAGGCGAATTAAAAGTGCAAGGTTATGTCGATGCATACTTTGGAGGTGAAGTCGACCATAGAAAAAGCACCACCGGCTATATATTCACAATTGGAAATACAACGCTTAGTTGGATGTCGCAATTACGAAGATTGTTGCTATATCCACTGGCGAGGCCGAATATGTAAGCGGTAACCGAGCTAGTAAAGAAAGGATATGGCTTCAAGGTTTGTTAACTGAGTTGGGATTTAAGCAAGAGAATAATTAACCGCACAGTGACAGTCAAAGTGCAATACACTTAGCAAAGAATTCAGCATTTCATTCCAGAACTAAGCATATCGGGCTTCGATATCATTTCATAAGATCTATGTTAGAAGATGAAGTGTTAAAGCTGGAGAAAATTAAAGGAACTGAGAATCCGGCAGATATGTTAACAAAGACGGTGATTATTGACAAACTGAAGTTGTGTTCAACTTTAGTTGACCTGCATGAATAACATAAAGAGAAAGCTCGATTGCATGGAGTAAGGTGTGAAGACAGATTAAAATCAGTCTTCAAGTGGGAGATTGTTAGATGTTTAACAGCCACCAAATATTTTAGTTAAAATAAAATAGGAAGCAATGCAATCCCTTGAAAAACTTAGAATGCCCAAAATATTCAAGGGATACATTGATTTGCTAAATTTAAGTAATCATTTTTAGAAAGTTAAAAACTATATATACGTAGTTTGAAATGAGTAATTATCATCACAAAAAACAACAGTGAGAAGGCTTAAAGAAAGAGAAAGAGAAAAGCTTCGAGAGAGTTTTAGAATATATAAATTCTCGGGTGTAATTGGGGTCTAAGGGTTGTGCGTTATTATAAGTGTTGTAGACGCTTATTTATTTATATTTTTCATTAAAGGTTTTGCAGCATAATTAGAGATATAAACACTTGCGGGATTATCAATTTTTCTTGTGTTATTTTTATTATAATATTTCTAGTCCTACTAATCTGATTCTAAAGGAAATTTGCATAATATTTCCTAACACATAATTCGCTATTTTCGGATCGCAATCCGCAGGGAGATTAGAGAATTATGTTACATTCCCTTGTCACGAAAAATAGTAGTATCCGTTCAAATAGCTGCAATTTCTTAGTCAATAACAAGGCCAAATCCGGCTAGCTTAGCACAAATGTCTATGGCCAAAAATCACAATTTGGGTGTACAGATTTTCTTGTCAACTTTCCTCTTACAGCAACATTTTCCCTTTTGATATGGGCTTCCTCTATAAATTGGTTGCATATATTATGTAGTATATACACTTAAGTCACCTACTATAGTTACTAGGTAGTAGACCATTTATTAGCATAGAGGGTGCATTAAAAGATACAGATTGCCTGATAATCTGAGTTTGGTCCTTTCTATTTATTTTTTTTGTTTGGGAAATGTGGTCCTTTTTAGTTAACTTATCAAATCAAAATCTTCTGATCATGCTCTCTGTACACATACAAATCACAAATATCACATAATCATCCATAATCCATGTACTACCTAAACCAGCAATAAACCTATAATGTAATTCCATGATATATCATGAACTAGTAATTCCATGTAAGCCAATCACTATAATGTTTTAATCAACAATAATGTTTTTAAAAGAACATGTCATTTCAAGGGTGAAAAAAACACATGACCAATAATCAGTTGGCACAAACATCTCTAAACTTGACTTTAGAGTTTCATAAAATTAATCTTTTGATTAATTTGTATTAATAGTGTTTAACACCACTATATCATTATTAGCATATTGAAACTACCCATCTTTGAGATGGGTTAACAAAGCAGTCCCAGACTCTTCAAGGTGGCAATTTTGAGGGACGTGTCAATTGAAGCACCCACATTGGTATTTTAAGAAGAGTCAGTACTCCATTTAGTATCTTCCAAAACTAGTATCCCCCCTCCGTAGTTTTTATAAGGTATGTACAATATTCGAGATCGAATTTTGACCATCTTGACAAAAAAAATTTTTAAAAAAAAATTCTGAAAACATATTTTAAGAATATAAAATTTTATAATATGATGTATCAAATAGATAATGTAAGAGATATTAGTCATCAAGGCAAACGAGAGTCTTTATATTATTACCAAATTGAAACAAAACTACTAAATACTACTATAAAATAGGATGGAGTATTGTTAAAGAGAGCCAAAAATAGACTTTCACGATTCTAGTCATTAAAAATAGTACAAGAGGATAGTGTTTAGCGTCTCATTATATTAGGAAACTAGAAAACAGTAAAAAGTTAATATAATAATAAAAAACCAAGATATTCCTAATTTAACTTTGCTACTATATTCAAAAAAAATTCAATTAAGAACATCAAGAGGGAACAAAGTGAGTAAGTGCTTTTTTTTCGGGTTAGATTAAATTAGAATGAGCTAAGCTGAAGCAAAACTGTGAGCGGTAAATAGTTTAACTGAATTGAAATGAACTGAGCTGAACTTATACTAAAACAGTGAAACTGTACCCAAAAGAACCGCGCCTAAACGTATCATGTCCTTGGGCCAAGAGTCCACCCCTTCACCAAAAAATAAGGAAAAATGCATTGACAATGGAAGATAAATCATTATCCATTGAAAGTAAGAAGACAAAAAAAAAAAGAAAAAAAAAAGGAGTAACAACTACATTTTTACCAAGCTCAACTTTCTACACTTATATATATATCTAATGATTAATATGTACTCCCTCCCTTTCTTTTTATTCCTTCTATTTGGAACTTTTGTGTGCGCAAAAATTAGTCAAAGCACGAAGAACTTTTGAAAACGGAGAGAATATCTTATTATAATCTAGTGACCTAAGCAATGGAATAAAGAAAAAAAATATACCTTGAAGGAGAGAGAATGAGGAGCAAAGGCTAATGCATGACCATCAGCTTCAGAAAAACATTTGATGAAAGGAAAAGATGAATCAACGGCCACGATGTTGTGGGCGTGTGCATCGAATAACTCTATCTTCTCAACTGTCTCTTTTAACCCTGCAAATCTATCCATTTCTCTTTTCTCTCTCTCTCAACAAACAACAAACAACAAACAACAACGAAAGTGGGAAGAATGAAAAGTTTGCAGTTTGTTTGGTGGGATTTTGACGTTCTTTGCTTTTTATACCTCCTTTTTTTTGGTTTGGGTATCAAAACGAATCGGTCATCAGTCACCGGTGAGGGGCTGGTTTTGGAGTATTTTTTTTTTTTGGAAATTTTTGTAACTTTTCTTTTGTGGGAAATCTTTATAATTTGAGTATCACAAATTCACAATTACAGGTGTTTCCTTTTGGAGCAATGAGACATTCACATTTTAAAGGATTTGAAATTTACAATAAATGAAATGTTAGAGGTTGGATAATGTTATAAAAGGCAATAGATATAAAGTAAAATTGGTCCCAACACCACAGATTAGTGTGCGGGTGCACCTAGCGCCACCAACTTTGACTAGTAGTCAAAACACTATAAACTATTGGCCTAGAGGCAGTGAGTGTCATAAATGACGTCGAAACTAACTTTTCTCGACACATGTTCACTTGATCAATTAGGCTTCTAATCAATGAAATATAGGATAAATGAAAGAAAAATGGGAGAATGAGAAAAATAAATTAACACGAGTTTCCCGACGTCAGCAAAAAAAGTTAGCTCCTTCGTCATTTATGACACTCGCTGCACCCAAACCAATAGTTTGGGGTGTTTTGGCTACTAGTCAAAGTTGGTGGTGCTAGGTGCACCCGCGTCATAGTTTGTGGTGTTGAGGCCAATTTTGCCTAGGAATAATGGATATATATTATATGCTCTTATACACCTTCCGTCCCACGATATAATTCCTATTTTTTTTTCACGTTTGTCAATATATATTTTATATCATTAATATATTTAAATTACATATTAGTAAAAATTATAAAAGTTGGACATTAGTAATAGACTCATTGAGATGAATCCAATAAGTTAGACCTCACATACATCTGTGTTTTTATACTTCATCCGTTTTTATTAGATGACTCATTTTGACTTTCGCACTGTTTACATACATGGCTTTGACTATCTCTTGTGATTTGTAATGAAGGAAAAATATAGTCATGTGAGATCATGTGGGATCTTGTTAGATTTGTCTCAATGTATATTTTCAATACACATATCAACTTTTTGTAACTTTTGCTTATTTATTGATAATTAGAGATATTAAGTTTCAGTGTGCCTAAAGAAATGAGTCAACTAATAATAAAAAAAAGAAAGTATATTGGAAATAATTTAAGAGATTATCTTTACTTATATATAGTGTTGAAATTACAAATAGGAACTATATTATGGGACGATTGGAAATGTGTGGATAAGAATTGTAGTCTATCATGTATTTCTCCCCTCTCTTAAATAATGTACTTTCTTTTAATGAAAGGTTCAATAACAAAATAAAGGTTTATAATCTTCAATAAGCCATTTTGTTGTTTTTAGTTGCACCATTTAAACCTTTGCAAATAGGGGGTCACCATTGAAGACTTTTGTATTTTCTTAATTTTTTTCTTTGTAATTTGTAGTGTACTTATTGATATTAATTTAAATTTTATAACTTCATCAATTGGCTCAGTAGTTACATTACTTTTTTTTGGGACAATAGTTACATTACTTAATAATGATCTAAAGGTCTACATTTCAATGATTGATGAACTAATTTTTAATACTTGCTTTGTTTTTGTTTTTTTTTTTGGTAAAATGTAAGTAGTATTATTACCAAAAGCAATAAGGTACCAACCAATACAAGCTAAGCTAGCTCTCTCAACAGCAAGAGAGCACAACAAACCAGCCTCCAACAAAACTCAACCACATCAAACAACACAAAAAAAAATATATATTTAACAGACTCACTAGCTCCCTTCACTGATCTTCCATGCACAGATGGCTAAACCAGTCTTTATCTCCATTACTCTAATTTTCTGAAATTCTACTCCTAACTTTAATACAAATATCAGCTTTAATCTGTTTAATTACAAAATCAGGCCTCGACACAGCCCCTTATCAATAAGAATGATTCATGGCCTTCCAAACATAGTAAACTATGGCAGCTAGACTTGCATAACAAACTTGTTGTTGCTTCTTTGAACTGTATTTCCTCCCCCATTTTTTCCATCTCATGTACAGGTTCTCTGCATATATGTAACTAATCTGTAGCCAAGACATAATTCCTCTGCATACTTGATCATTGAACGAGCATTGAAAAAACAAATGCCTACAGGGATCAATACCAATATGGCACATCAAGCAGTCTACATTAGAACACACACTTGCTCTCTGAAGACTTTCCCTTATTCTAAGCTTCTCCAAAGCTGCTAACCATTAAATAAAGGCGTGCTTTGGAATATTGGCTTTACTCCAAACCTAGTGATGTCATTCAACTCTTTGTTGCTCCCCTGCTAGCCAATTATAACCTTCCTTAACTATGTAACCCTTTGAACCATCAAGCCACTAATTCTAAGAATAAGCCTGCTTGAAAACATTCTTCATTTTGCATATTTTCCACCCTTAGAGCATGTACAATGGGTTAGTTGGTCTTGGTTGGTCTTAGAGTTTTTTTCTTTCTCTCTCCTTTCCTCCTTCTTACACCTCACATCCCACTAAAACTCCCACCAACTCATCTTTTTTTTCTCACAATGGTTTGGTTGGTCTTACTTGGTTTTTCTATTTCTCTCTCCTACTTTTACCATACCCCACCATATACTCTCTCTCCTACTCAATGTTTATTTTTAATGAAATATATGATCTAAATTAATAAAAGCTAATTAAATTACGTTAAATTAAATTACGTTAAAAACTAATTAGCTAATTAGCTTACGTTAAATTAAATTAGTGTTAACTTGAAATTATAGTAACTATGTATTAATTAGCTTACGTTAAATTAAATTACGTTAACTTGACATTATAAATTAAAAACAACGAACACATTATATAAGATAAATAATTTAAAAAACACAAATACATGATAATTTGATACATAAAGATAGATAATTTAAAACACACAAATACATGATAATTTGATACATAAAGATAGATAATTTAAAACACACAAATACATGAAATTTAAAATTACTTAAACCATAAGAAATTCAATAAAAGTCACTTAATCAACTTGACGATTAGGCCCAAACTTACGCCATATGTGTTCAACCAAGTTATTTTTTAGTGAGACGTGAGTTTCCCTGTCTCGCATCTCGGATCTTCTCTCCATGTATGCACGTAAATTTCGCGCCTCGAGTCTTCCGTTGTGCACAACGAATGAGTCTCCTCCGGCTTGGTTAGATGACCCCTCGTTATTTTGAGTTTGAACTTGATCATATTCGTTCGGATCTCGGTAATTTTGATAAGTATCACGCTCATCTTCAACAATCATATTGTGCATGATGATACATGCCATGATTATTTTCCACAATATGTCCTTATCCCACGCGAGAGCGGGTTTGCGAATAATTGCAAATCTAGCTTGCAATACCCCGAATGCACGCTCTACATCTTTTCTAACAGCTTCTTGATGTTGTGTGAATAATCTTTGTTTGGGGGTTTGGGGGAGCTTTATTGCGGGGATGAATGTTGACCACCTCGGGTATATGCCATCAGTAAGATAGTAACCCATGTTATAAGTTGTCCCGTTCACGGAGAAGTTGACCTCTGGAGCTCTTCCTTGTAGAACATCATCAAAGACGGGAGACCTCTGCAATACGTTTATATCATTGCATGAACCCGGGTGCCAAAAAAAGCATGCCATATCCATAAGTCACTTGAAGCAACCGCTTCTAGGATTATAGTTGCGGTTTTGCTTCTTCCTTGATACATTCCTTTCCATCCCCGAGGACAATTCTTCCAGGTTCCAATGCATGCAATCGATGCTTCCCATCATGCGTGGGAAGCCACGACGCTCGCCTTCATGTAGGAGACGCTCAATGTCATTTGCATTTGCCTTCCTCAAGTATTCAGGTCCAAATCTAGCAACAACCCCTTCGACAAAATGAAGAAGGCATTCTCTAGCGGTACTTGAAGCAATTTTCGGGTACTCGTCAACGAAGCATCGGAAGGATGAACCATATGCCAACATCCCGATAGCCGCCGTGCATTTTTGGAGTGCGAGATGCACCCATCCTTCCAAAAGAGCATCCGGTTTTTGCGTAAAGAACTCATCATCTTCAGCTGTTACACCTTCGACAATACGAAGGAAAACATGCTTGTGCATACGAAACCTTCGGCGAAAAATATTCTCGGGGTACAGAGGTTCGTTGCTGAAATAGTCATGAAACAATCTTTCATGAGCTTCCTCACGTTCCCTATGCATATATTTTCTAGTGCGTGGTACAAT
This sequence comes from Beta lomatogona, assembly GCA_947646795.1. NCBI lineage: Eukaryota > Viridiplantae > Streptophyta > Magnoliopsida > Caryophyllales > Amaranthaceae > Beta > Beta lomatogona. The sequence goes on along the minus strand of CANSNZ010001250.1, from coordinate 39,253 downwards.
TTCTTCTTCGTTTTGTTGCTCAGCATCAACGGATTGACTCCATTCTATGTAATCTTGAACCATGTAATTAAAAAATTCGGAACCCGAACTAGAAGAACTTGAATCATAGTTCATTTTGGAGATACGTTGATTGAAGTGGTGTTTTTCTAGAAAATAAGAGATTCGGAAGAAAAAGTGGATGGAGTTGTGATTTTATGGTTGAAGCTATGTTCTATTATATAGGAAAAATCCATCATATGTACATAACAATGTAGGAGTAGACAATTCAATGTCAGCTGAGTAGACAATTCAATAATGCAGTACTATTTGTAGGAGTAGACAATTCAATGTCAGATGAGTAGACAATTCAATGCGAGTACTATTTGTAGGAGTAGACAATTCAATGTCAATTGAGTAGACAATTCAATGCAGTACTATTTGTGACATTATTCAATAATAATAATAATAATAATAATAATAATAATAATAATAATAATAATAATAATAATAATAATAATAATAATAATAATAATAATAATAATGAAAATGAAAATGATAATGAGATGATATTAATAATTCTAACGATAATGAAAACGATACATTCATAATAAAAATTTACGACACATACACATTCATAATTAAAGTACGATACAATTCAATTGCAAACTAAAACAATTAAAAACATGAACACTAACTAAACATATTTATTCTTAAATTGTAGCTTAAGTTTTTCATAAATCTCTCTCTCATCCGGATCAAGGGAAGACTTAGCCATTAATGCAGTCCAAATTTTGAACTTTCTATCTTCCTCTTTCGTTGATTCTCTTAAGGCATCACGCTCCTTTTGATACTCAAGCAAATCTTCTCCCAAACTAATCCTCCTCGTAAATTCTGAAGAGGATGGAGATGGAGAACTGGATATTGGGGCTTTTCTCCTACTCTTAACTTTCTTGACGCCGTCGGGACGTTTTGAGCTCGCACCTTCATCTGGACCAGACCGTTTTGAGCTTCCGCCGCTCATTTGGGTGCCATCTGCCCATTTGTCATAGTGTTTCATAACATTCCATGCATGCTCCAATGTAAATCGGGGACCATGGGCCGTTATCCACATCTCACGGGCTTCGATCAAGACGTCTTCTTCATTGCAATGGGACCCTTTCTTCCTTTTCGCCTCGGTATATATCCCGACCCATGCATTCACATCTCCGTTGATTTTTTTCCAACGACTAGTAAGAGCTTTGAAAGTCCTTGGGAGTAAAGTTGGATTGAGTCGTCGTGACTCTTCCACACTATCAAATCTTGAACCCCGGAAAACCATCACCATTTTGGTCGGTTCCCTTCAACACATCTCCTCCGCACTCTAGATACGCCGAAATGAGTGCATGATCTTCATCTGCACTCCATTGAAACTTTGGTGTTGTGGCTTTTTTTGAAGAAGGAGTACGTGTTTCGAATTTCTTGTGATTGGATTTCAACTACATCGTTTTGAGGTTGTTCATGTTGTTGTGAAATATGTTGGGATATAGGAAAAGATGGTTGAGCTTGTTGTTGGGATAGATGATTAGAACTTTGTGGAGATTGTTGTGTAGCTTGTTGAGAATTTTGGTAATTCGATTGGCTTTGGAAAAACATAAACATTCTTTGGAATTCCGGATTTTGTAGCACACTTGGATCGATTTGGAAATTATTTTGGGAATTTTGTGGGTGGTTTGGATTATTTTGGGAGTAATTAGGATTATTTGAATCCATAATATTGGCTTAGTATAAGTAATATTAGGTAGGAGAGAATAATTAAAAAAAATAGGTTGGTAAGAAGTGTGGTAAAATATATGAAATTTGGGCTCAATTTATAGATAAAAATATTTTATAGCCGTTATTGTAATTTTTTTTTTTAAATTATAAACTGTTTTTTTTTTTAAAACGTTACAAAATCTGTAACGTACAAAAATTAGCCGTTGAAACTAAAGAAAACTTGGAAGCAAAATCGCAGGTAATTGGAAGCAACAAGGACAACGCGTGGCGCCCTACCACTTGCTGGTCAGTGGGCCTCTGACGCGCGTCAGGGCCACTGACAGCAAGCTGGAGTTTTGGGCCCAGCGATTCCTTGAGTTACGCGTTTCACCTCTTCAGTCCGTCTCTCTTTCGCCCTTTGTCTTCCAAATGATGCGTTTCACAAGGGCCCTACAATAAGTTCTGCCCAGATTTTTCGCCACGCGGCAAACACCCACTCGTCTTGGGCGCTCCATCCAAGGCACATTTGGTCTAGATTTCCAGACCAACCAACCCAAAGGGCCAAGTTCCCCAATAATAAAACTAAGTAAAGCTAGTTTTACTATTTGCTAGACCAAGCTAAAACCATCCCATTGTAGATGCTCTTAGGATGCATTCCTTGGAGCTTCATACTCCCACCAAGGAGTATCTCTAATATATACACTATGAATCTATTTTATCCATATCACATACTCTTTTTGAGCTATCTACCACACATACTTTCCCATGACAGCCTTGTTCCACATAATACAGTCTCTTACTCCAAGCTGCCCCATTTTCTTTGGTTTACAAACCCACTCCCATTGAACAATAGGAGGTTTGTGAAGATAAGATTTATTCTCCCAAAGAAAAGCTCTGCAGATTTGAATTATTTTAACCAAAACACTCTTAGGCAACAAAACAATTTGTGTCCAATATGTATGGATACTAAGAAGCACAACATTAAAAAGAACATGCCTAGCAGCATATGAAAGATTTTTAGAGGACCAACACAACACTCTTTTAAGAATCCTATCCACCAACAAGTCACAATCAGCCACCTTCAATCTCCTAGCTATTACGGGAACATCTAGATACCTAAATGGGAAAGTACCCTTAGTGAATTCAGTGGCTTGAAGGATTCTTTGTTGCATCTCTTCTTTAACATTCCCAAAATAAAGAGATGTTTTATCATTATTAGCATGTAACCCCGAAGCTAAAGAGGAAGCTTTCATAGCTCTCACCATCAAAATGACAGAACTAATATCTCCCTTACAGAACATCACTTGGTCATCTGTTAAAATTAAGTGGGTGAGGTTCAGAGAAGCACATCTATGATGAAAATTGAAGCCTGCTTTCACGGTCGTTTTCCTTAAAATTCTTGTGAAATACTCCATTACCACCAAAAAAATTAAAGGAGAAATAGGGTCTCCTTGCCTGAGCCCTTTTTTTCCTCTAAAAAAACCACACACTACCATTGATACCAATAGAAAAAGAAGGTGTAGAGATACAATTCATTACCCATTCGATGAACTGGGCTGGAAATTGTAGCTTACACATAAAATCTTCAATAAAACTCCAATGAACAGAGTCATAAGCTTTTCTCAAGTCCACCTTCATAGTGCACCTTGCAGGCAGACTTTTACTCTTGTATTGCTTCATCATATCATGGCATATAAGGATGTTATGCATAATCATCCTTTTTTCTACAAAAGCACTTTGAGTCTGATCAACAATAGTACGCAACACGATCTTCAATCTTGTGCACAACATCTTAGAGATGATTTTGTACACCACATTATTGCACGCAATAGGCCTGAACTGAGTAACACTCTCAGGCTAATCACACATAGGGAATAAACACAGAGTTGTGCAATTAATCTACTTTAAAATTTTCCCAGATTGGAAGAAATCAAGAACATCATCCACCACATCATTCCCTATATAAGGCCAAGCAGTCTTATAGTAACCACTTGATTAACCATCAGGCCCTGCAGCTTTAGTCTCATTAATATAAAAAACAACCCTTCTTACATCCTCCCCTGTAAATAGGGCACATAAATCATTTTGTTGCTCCATGGACACCAAAGGACCCTCATTTACCACAATCACACTCACTGGCTTCACATTCTCATCAGCAGTACCAAGAAACCTCTCATAGTATTGAATAAAAGCTTTTTCAATATCTATGACATCTTCTTTCCTCTCCTCCCTCCATGTTCTTAACCCTTGGAGCCTCCTCTTCCTTAAGCATGCATGGAAATATGCAGTGTTCTCATCACCTCCTTTATCCAATCAGACACCTTCTGCCTCAAAAAACACATTCTGCCTTGTTTAACCTGTTGTACTCTTGCATAACTAGATCTTCATATTTATGTAGCTCAACACTATGAGGATTATTATGAATTTCAATTAGCCTAGTAAAAGCTACCTTAGTCTCAGCTTCAATGTTAGAGACCTTATCTTTATTCAACTGCTTGAGAACATGCTTTAGTCTCTTCAACTTAGTAACCAGCCTATACATAGGCACCCCCTGAGCCTCTTGCTACCAGCTAGTCTGCACCTTATTACTACCAAAATCCTCATCTAAACCCCACATATTACAATAGTTGAATGGCTTAACTTTATTCAAGACATAATTACCCTGCTCTACAATGCAGGGACTATGATCTGAAATGCTTTCAGGAAGAAACAAAGCACTTGCAGCTACAAACTTCCTATGCCATTCCTCATTACTAAAAACTCTGTCAATCTTTGAGAACACCCTATGAACCCCCTCTTGTTTATTCGACCATGTGAAAAAAGGACCACTACACCCTATCTCATGAATACTGCAGTCCCTTACACATTGTCTGAAATCCGCAACTTCCTCCAAGGTTACTGGAGACGCAATCCTATCTTCAAGATGAAGAAAATTATTAAAGTCCCCCATAACCACCCAAGCACCCTTAATCTTTTTACTCACCTCCACCAAATTCAGCCACAACTTCACTCTATCAGTATGATCATTGAATCCATACACAACGACGGTGACTTCAAAACCTTTTCCACTTGCCTTGTGTAAAACGTCACAATGAATATGCTGAGCAGAAAAGTCTCCAATATTAATTACAAAAACATTAGCATACCAAACCAGCCAAATTCTCCCACCATTATGAAATTGATAGTTAGTCACAACTGAACCTCCTGGACTTACTTTGGGGAAGACTATATGAAAATTAATAGCCTTAACCCTTGTTTCCAGAAACCCACACAACCCTATATTATAATGAGATAAGAAATCTTTTACCTCACTATGTTTTTGAGGGCTATTTAGGCCTCTCACATTCCACACTCCTATACTATCCATGAGGTAAAATAACTACCTCTGTGCCCTGCATCTCCTCCACTTGCACATCTGTAACAATCACATGATCTACTTTAGGATTAGCATCAAGCTGACCCTCTCCTTTATCCACTTGCTTATCCCCCTCCTTCTGCACTTCATCATTCCTCCCATCAGCAACCTTATTCTTCTGTTGTTCTAGCAGAATAGGTTGTTGTGGCTGTTGTGTTTGTTGTACTTGTTGTGGTTGCTGTGATTTTTCAATAGCATTAGACTGCACTTGTTGCTTTGCAACCCAAACCTGCCTTGGTTTAACCTTAGCTAAAGCTAACTCATACTTCTTCTTCCTGCATTCATCAACATTATGCCCAATCCTACCACAATCTCCACACATGATGGGTTTACACTCATACTGAACTTTCTGAGTTACTTTGTCCCTTCTCATTAACAAAATGTACCTCATCAAGATACTCTTGCTCCATATCCACCTCCACCAATACTCGAGCAAACCCAATTATATCCTTCTGAGCTGTAGCTCTATCAGTTCGAATAGGTTTACCAACAAGGCTTGCAATCTTGTTCAAAGCACTCTGAACAGGCAATCTAATCCATGTTGGCATAACCTTAACTATTTCAGCAAGAAGATCAAAGTTATAGTGACCAATTTTTCATAATGACAGACTTTTTGTCATATAAAATTGGACCAGCATCCATTGCTTTATGTTTTCCTTCTTCACTTCTAAATCTTACGACAAACACCCCATTGTTGTTCATACAATCCTATAAATTCCATACTTCCCCCAAATATGTCGAACAAAACCATTAATAATCCTGTCTGGAGGCTTCACACCTAATATATATATATAACAAACAATTGTTGATTCCCAAAACTGAATTTCCTCTCTCACATCATCATCCATGATAATAACCTCATCCATATTATCATTATTATTCACATTACTATTTGATTGAGTTAGGTCAATCCCTTCCTCCCTAATTGTCTCAAACAAATTTTGTCTCCAGGTATTATTTCCAGAATTTCTAGCTAGTTGTTGCATAGGATGAGGTGAGGGATTCACATGATTTGCAGTAGATTGTCTCATTGGAGTTCTAATTAATTGAAGCACTCCAGTTGGCCACCTGAGATCGCGCTGCTTCAAAACTCGCTTTATCCATCACATATGCATTCAAATCCGCATAAGTATTCTATTCATCATCTTTCTCCTCTTATGACATCCAACTCAGCGCAACCACTTCCGAAATTTCATTCACATTCTTATGTTTTTTCGCATCCACAATTTGAGGTTTCTTCACAATTTGAACAGGTTGTTTCGCTTTTTGTCCACTGTTTCCCTTCTTTGCTCCCTTCCCCATGGATCCAGCTGTCGCTGAAGAACAAAGCAGATATCAATAGAACAGTGCAAACTTAAAATTCTAGAGAGAAGTAGGAGTTTCTCTCTCTAGACTCTCATTTCTTAGTTTTTGCTTTTGATAAGTGACATTTATTCACTTCTAGGAGTAATAATTTTTAGATTGTTTTCATAGTTTATTTTCATTTATTTCTATCTATTTTAGCATTTATTTCTTCTTTTTATATTTTATAGCTTAATTTAATAATTAGTTTTATTTACAGTTTTTAGCTCTTAATTTCATAATTTATTTATGTTCTTTATTATAGTAATTTATAGATGGTTTAGTGTACTTTTCGTAATTGATTTTCTAATTTTATCATCTTTTAGTTGTAATTGTTTTTATTAGTTATTTTAATTTTATTATTTTAATTTGTCAATTTTTTCTTCCCTCGTGTTTGTTTTTTCTTGTAGGTAAGCGTTTTTGAGCTATAATGTTCGAGTTTCAAAGTTAGAGTTAGAGGTGTGGCTTGATTTAGTGTTATAATGCAAAGCTTAACCTACACCACATCATTACTCCTAACCTACACCACATCATTACTCTCCTATACTCAACATCCTCCACCCACACTACATCACAACATTCACAAGCCACCACCTTCCTAACCCACAACACTACATCACCACCTCCACCCTATCCAGCACCAAATCACCACCTCTGCTCCGCCAGTAATTCTCGCCCAGCCATGAGGAGTGGACGCTCCGTTTGAATTCGCCCAAAACAGAAGAGTTCCAGAATGTTTGAGCGAGCCATGAGCGACCTCGGAGCGGGCGCTCCGAAACATTGTACGGAATTAATGAAGCTCGACGGTCGCGATTTGATTTGAGATCCAATGGTGCGATATTGATGGTGACACGGTGAGGTATGGTCAAGATGAATTTGCGCTGTCAATGAATGGTGATGATGCGCTTGAAATCAGATGGATGATGATGATGATGCATTGATGATGGGGATGATGTAGGGAATTCCACCCTAATGTTCTGAAAGTGGGATTGTTGTTGAAAGATGAAATGGCTAGTTCGATAATTTCGTGCAAAGAATGGCAACAAGGATGTTTGATAATTTTGGGAAATATTGGTCGGAGTTCGAAGAAAATCATGGCGATTCTTGTTGTAACACCCCCCAAAATCCATACACGTCTAAACTATGTTGCATCGACTTTGGGAGTGTTACCGCCGCGGTGAAACGCAAGGCTTATTGAAATTAAAACGTTAACAACTCCTTATTATGAAAACTACATTGCAGCGGAAATAAAATGTTAACTTAACTACAACTCGGGAATCACCATTGACCCCTTTTTATTTAAAACCATTAACTAAAGTAAATCATAAACAAACTCTAAAAGGTTTAACTAAAACATTTGAAAAGTTTATAAACCAAAGAGTATCCCCCGTATTCCCGAACTCATGCAGCAACATCAGCATACCTAATCTGCTCCCCATTGAAGTATCAATGGTTCATCACAGGTCAACAAGCAAACACAAATAACAAACAATCAGCTATGCTGAGTACTTACTTAATCAGTTTAATAATATACTAAGCATAATCAGAATAATAGTAATCATTCCTAGACATGATACTACAAAAACATTAGATTTCGTTTTTACAAATTATTTGGCATCGAACGGGCACCGTCATCTTTCTAGAATCATACGGGCTACTTAATCCTTAATAGACAACTTGGTCTATTAGATGAAATGTAAATACGGTTTCATTCCGCTCCACATCCATCACCTTAGTATGCATACCCCCAAGATCGTACGAAACCTTCCGCCTACTTGAGTTATCAAAATTTATAAGGACACTACTGTCGTCACAGTAGGCCTGCGTAGGAGTGTAGAACAAGTCCCACACTCCCCCCATTGTTCATACTTGTAGGGATTCCAACTACAAGTTTATCGCCAAAGATCCTTCTTAGTGATATTCATTCATACAACATTAAGCATATAATCATTTACTTTTCCTTCTTAGGTACATTCCCAATTATTTAGTTTAAGCAACTTCTTGTAACATCCTTGCTACAACAATAAATCACAGGATTCCAATCCAATTCTCATTTCACGCTTGTAATACGATAGAATTACGCATACCAATAACAATGCATTCCAACTCACAAGTCATACAACAAGGAAATACATACAGATTTCCAATTGATTTCATGTTACCAAACAATCTAATCAATCATAACCATACAATTGTTCCCTATCATGATTCTAGGTTCCAATGAAAGAATTCATAACCTAAAGATGATATTAACATATCTAATTGAATTAATACGCGTACGTACCTTGTAACGAAGAATCTTCGTTGACTACTTAAAACGTTCCGCTTATGAAATTGGGATTTAATCGAATAATAAAATATTTCAGTGCTAAGTCCCTGATACTTCCTCCGTTTCATATTACTCGCTACACTTCTCAATTCACGGACTCCTAGGCAATTTTTGGAGAAGAGAGAGGTAGAGAGTAAAAAGAAAAGGGACCCATGTGAGAGGAGAGAGATAGAGAGAGTTTATTGCCTAAAAAGGAAGTGTAGCAAGTAATGTGAAACTTCCCACAATGGAAAGTGTAGCGAGTATTATGAAACGGAGGAAGTAATAAAAATCAGATTATCTAACTATGTAATATATGGTGTTTCGAATAACAAAAATAATCAATCTTGTTGTTTAAACTTTTCTTTTCATAAACTCCAAAAAAAATAACATATTTCGGACTTAATAATATACTTGTAAATCTGATTTCTTTTAACTTATATTATACTTGTTCATAACAACAAAACTTAGACAACTATATATAAGTATTATAAAATCAGAATTAAGAATTAATGTCATCATAAGAACTACTAATACAATTGTAAATCTGATTTCTTTTAACTTTTACTATACTTTATTTATAATACAAACTTAATCCAAGATATGTGTAAGAATTACAAAAATAGAATTTACAATTTAACTAAAGTAGAAAAGAAAGAATTTTTATTTATTTATACCGGACAGACTCGCCAGCGACAACCACCGGCGACGCGAGGATCTCCGGCAGCAGCACCAACCACACGCGTGCCTGGACTCGTCGCGCCCCACAGCACGCACAACACCCACGCTCGAGGCCTCGGCCTCACTCAGCACACCACAATCGAGGCCTCGACCTCGTTCATCACCGCACACACACACACACTCGACACCTCGCGCGACCCACCAATGACTCGCACAGCAGCGACGCCTCGCACACACCCTCGCTCGCCTCGCACGACCCACCGACGAGTCGCACCGCAGCGCTCGCACCCAACACACACAACACGACCTTCGCACGCTACACACACACGCACGACTCAAAAGCCGACGAGACTCGGGGAAGGGGAGGAGAAGTAGTGCGGAAGAGGAGAAAGAGGTGTGACGAGGAGGAATAAGGAAAAGAACGCAGGAGGAGAAGAGTGACGAGGGAGAAAGAAGAGTGGAGCGAGAAAATTCTTTGGGGGAGAAGAAAGAAACGGCTGATGACAAAGTGAATAGTGTTTTTTTTTTTTTTTTTAATTTATAGCATGAGAAACCTAGGTTTAATAGGATTTGTTTCCAAATCGAATTCCTATTTATTATTTTATTTATTTGGAAAATAAAACAAAACCGAATTAAAATATAATTAGGTACAAAAGTAGGTTGTATATTTAAATTATAATTCTAGGCATACCCAAACTATATTTTTCTGCAAATAATATTAAAAATACTTTTACTTTATTCTTTATATTTTCTTATTTATAAAAGAATAATCCCCATAAATACGGAGTATTATAGCTGTGGTATAGATCCTCGTTTCAAGATGCAATTTATTAAATGGAGCTTTAATAAAGTGTATGGGTTTGGTGCTGATTATGAGAGTGAGTTATTCAAGGTTAAGGACAGGTTGCAGCACTTGTATGATGGCTATGCTATGTCATCAGTTTCAGCAGCAGCCAACAATGCTGCTGGATGTCGATATGCTCAAGCTACTTGTGATGGCACATCCCGATGAATTCATGACTATAAGTCCGATTCTTAATTCTTTTTTCTGATTTTTTTATTTATCTTCTTCTTCTATTTGATTTGTTTTTTTGGGAAATTCTACATGGTGGCCTCCTACTTTCAATTTTTCTATTTGGTGGCAACCCAAAAAAAGATTTATACCAAGTGACATCCTACTTTAAGCAATTATACATAGTGACCCTAAACCACTTAAAACGTGGCTAACCATCCCATCAAAGGTAAATTACTAACATGCTCCTAAATTAATTATCCTAACACAATGAAAATCCTCCCCCACCTGATTGAAAATCTAGCAGCAGGAATCTCCTAAAGCAAGCTTTTCGTCCATCCATCTTTTGTAAAAGGGCCTCAGAACCAGCAAAACAAATTTAAAAGAAAGTAGATCCTCATCCGAAATAGGATTTTTAACTAGAATAATACAAATTTTTGCCCGTTCTCTCGCAATAATACAAACTTTTGATTATTTTTAAATAATACAAACTTCACACCAAAATTCCTACAACAGGTCAAGTTGACCTGTGACCTTTAAAACAGGTAAAAAAAATTTTTAACAAAACAAAATTCCTTTCTCTTTCCTCCCCCCTCCCCCAACTAACTGAAATTAGGGTTTTCAACATTGGAGGTTGAAGAAGAAGAAGAAGTTACAGTGTTTGGATTCTTGGAACTCGTAGTTTGGAGGTCGAGGCATGAAGCTTTAATGGCGGAAAAGAGAGAGAAGAATGAAAGGAAAAAACATGGAGGAAGAAGAACCAGAGCAAACAAAGAAGGAGAAGGGGAAATAACAAAAAAAAAAAAAAAGAGCCACGTCACCAGTTTACCTGCACCAAACAAGTAACTAACCGGTCATGACCTACTGCAGGAATTTTGGTCAAAAGTTTGTATTATTAAAAAATAATTAAAAATTTGTATTATTGTGAGAAAACGGGCAAAAGTTTGTATTATACCAGTTAAAAAATCCCCCGAAATATAGAAACAGGCAAACAGCCTTAGAAAGCTAATGTAGATGTTCACTGTGGCGACATTTTCCACTTAGTATACGCCATTGTATATCATATTATCAGCATGCAACTTCGCTCAATCCCCTCTCCGGGGTTATAAAGAGAATTGTATATTCTTGCTCAAAGACTCATATGGACATTTATCAGTTGCAACAGAAGACTCGGGTTGTCTTCATTTTTTGTAACCAAAAATTAAAGGTGATGTTGATAGATTTGCATTAATGAATAAAAGCTGACATGTTAAACAAGTACTACAACAATCTAATAGTGAACTAATTTCTTGCGTTAGATGTATATGTTTTGAGATTGAAATTCTTTGAGATAAGAACTTTCATGTTCATGGATGTACAGGGGAAGTTGAGGAATTAGGTTGATAAAAAAAATACGAGGAATAGGAAGGTTTCTTTTTGTATTAGGATAATTAACTTAGGAGCAAGTTAGTAATTCACCTTTAATTGGGTGGTTAGCCATGTTTTAAGTGGATTAGAGTCACTAAGTATAATTGTTTAAAGTAGGATGTCACTCCGTATAAATCTTTTTTTGGCCTGCCACCAAACAGAAAAATTGAAAGTAGGAGATAACTATGTAGAATTTTTTTATTTTTTTTTAATTTATTACTCTTAAAGGATTTTGATGAATTCTCCAACGAGCAACATAGTGAAACAATCAAGTCTAATTTGGATTCATACCTTGAAGAGCCTTTGATGCCTCGTTCAAGTAACATTGATATTGTGAGTTATGACCCATGAAATTCGGTATCCCATAGTTGCAAAGATGGCCAAGGACTTCCTAGCGATTCCCATATCAACAGTGGCCTCGGAGTCCGCATTCAGTACTGGTGGGCGTGTTTTGGATTGTTATAGAAGTTCTTTGAAGCCGAAGAACTGTGGAGGCTATAATATGTCTTAGAGATTGGCTTTCGGAGATGGTAATTAGTTTCTTTGTACTATCATCTCTCATAGAATAAATGAATAATGTATACTAATTCTTTTGTTGACTTGCTTTGTAGCAAAACTGGAACCTCAAATGGAGGACTTATGTGACCACATAATGAACTTAAAAGTAGAAGAAGCTAATGATACTCCAAGTCCATTTCTAAGTCCCGTTGTTGGAAGTCCACAACTCTCTTCATCCATATACTCTAAGAGGGTGTTTGCTGCTACTAATTGTAATGGATTGCTAATTAATGGCCTTTGGGTCTAAACTTTGGTCTGTAATAACTTAGAACTTAGTTGTTTTTGACTTTTTGTGTGTGTTTAACACTTTGTGGGTGGTACTATAAACCCAAACTTATTAGTTATTATTAATATCTGATTTTGCATATCTAAAATTCTGGTTACTAACTTTAAGGTAAATTTAATGTCTGGATTTTTTTTAATGTTAAAAAGGGCCAAAAATCAGGTTGGGGTAGATCAGTCAACTCGATGCGCTACTGGATCGAGGTTCAGGTTTCAATTTTAAACCCGTTTAAGCAAACAGATCAGGTTCAAGTTCCAGGGTACCAACCCGTTTTATAGCCAACCCAAACCCGAACCTGACCTGATCTGATCTGTTAATCAGCCCTAGGTGGGTCTGATATGTTTTAGGAATCGGGGATTTGTTTTTCATTTTAATTTTTTTTTCCTTTTTTTCTTTACTTCTTTTCTCCCTTCCTTGTTGTACTTCACGTTTTCAATTTGTTTCTCATTTTGTTTTTCTTTTTTTTTTCTTTTCTACCCTTTTAATTTTATTTTAAAATATATTAGGAAAGATAATGGATAGAGACAGACTCCTGCTAGGCTACTAGCCTGCAGGACACATCAGCTCAGAGGCTGGGTACAAGGCTAAACATCCCAGAAGTATGCCCCAACATATTGTTGGGATGAGGAATCGAACCCTAAGCAATGTCCTGGAATCCGGGGTGGTACTCCACTAAGCCACCACCTCTCCCTCAATTTTTAACTTTCTTTCTTTATTTTACAGTTTTCAATTTTTCCTTTTTCCTCCTTTTTATCTTTTTCCCTCTTTGTTTTTTTTAATCTTATTTTTCTCTCATTTAATATTAGAAAGTAGTATAAATACCTTCAAGTCATCTTTTGAGAAATAAGTTTTTTAAGTGATGTTTATTTTACCACTCTTAGTTTTAGAGAGTTTGAGGGTTTTAGGGAGGATTAACCTCCATAGTTTAGGATAGAGAGAAAAAGTGAGAAAACTCAAAGAGAGATTGGAGATTTTGAAATCCAAGGAGTGACAACTTGTATTTTTTATGAAAGAGAAATTTCATTAATTGAAGGCCAAACGGCATTTACAATAGGTATTAAAGAAAAACAAGATACAATCAAACAAGGTCAAAACTTAATATTCGATGAAACTATAATGAACCAGATCGAATATTGTGGCGCAAGTCCATTTTGTTGTCTCAAGCAACTATTAATGGAACCGTCTATCATTTTGACATAGTTTGGAGTAGAACATTCTTGATCTACCAATGTTGACCGCATCAGAGCTTTGAATACCTTCATGTTGATAGTCTTGAACTTCAACCAATGAGAACAATTTCCCATACTTACAAATAAACAAACTAGACTCACAACTCCAATAGGGGATAAGGCGACCTCCACAACAGAGAAGACTAGACTTCCCATAGCAGGCACAAAAAACTCTCATAAAGAGAGACTAACTTATTCAATAAAACAAAACGACAAACTAAAAAGTGAAAACAAGAGAGGAAAAGGGGCTTACCATGATGGATCATCCATGACAACCCCTAATTAATGAAGGGAAAATGGAAAAAAAGGAGGGGGATGGCTAGAGAGAGAAACTAGGTTTAGGGTTTTTTTATAGGAGTGACAACTTGTATTGAAGTTCTACAACCAATCAATGAGCATTTTCTTAACAAGATCCCACTTGATTATGTTTTTTTTATATAATGGTGAGAGAAAGCTTGTCAAATTTGGTTGATAATTAGTGCCCAAATGTCAAATGGTGCAACTAAATAAAAACACAGGAAGTATTAGATATGTCAAAAAGATTGTCAAATCATAATGTGAAGTCATATGACATCAAATTTCACATTATTATGAGTTAGAGCAAAGTTGAAATAATATATGTACAATCGATCAATGTTGTAACTATATTTATAAATAAAAAATTTAGGCACATTAATATTTTTTACAATTTTTTATGTGCGATGCATGTCACACCACACCACTAGTTGATGCGCAATTTTAGGTGCTCCTGAAGAAACCAAGAACTATGTGCTCCCAATCACATATATTTGCATATTTATCAAGTATTTTGATCAAATAATGAGAAAGATGTAATGTGCAAATATAAAATGTGCATTAAGCACTATGGAGACTTTGCCAATAGTTGGTGTTGAAGTGAGTCTTGTGGCGTTTTGGAAAGAGATAAATGTGGAAGTTTCCCACAGGAAAGATATGAGGATATAACTTTGTATTGTAAGGGATCACCTATATACATTGAAGATAGTTGGTGTTGAAGTGAGTCTTTGCACTAGTAGAATAATTGTTTATTGCTGCGGTTTTACTCATACGCAGCAATATATCACGTAGAAAGAAAAGGAAAAATAAAAAATAACCATATTGCTGCGGTCTTGGCCGAAAACCGCAGCAATATGGTTTCAACGGATTTTTTTTGAAATTTTTTGACTATTTGACCAAATATATATTATTTGAACCTATTGCTGCGGTTCCTATACAAAACCGCAGCAATAGGCTTTTAAAATTATAATAAAAGGGCCCACGTAGAATTGGTGCGTTTATTTCTCTCATTTACCCAGCTAGGGTTTCCTCTCACTCTCTCTCCTCCTCTCTTCCTCTCATCATTTTCACGCCTCCCCCTCATCTTCTCTCTCTCTCCTCCCCTCATCTTCTCTCTTCCTCTCAATCACGTCGGTCGACCGTTCGAAATCAATGGCTCAATCACGCCGGTCGACCGTTCGAAATTAACGGAGGCGTCGCAAGGTTGCTCGCCAGATTCGCCATCAACTGTTCGGGTTTTTCATTTTTTCTTTTTTTTTTTTTGTCTGATTTCGTTTCTCAAATTTCCAAGTTTTTTACTTCTGATTTTTTGTTTTTCGGTTTTTTTTCATTTTTTTCGTCTTCGGGGTTATGGGTCTGGGTTCATTTCTGGGTTCTGGGTATGGGTAATGGGTTATGAATTTGGGTTTTTAACTTTTTTTTATTTGGGTGGGTGGGCCGGATCTGGGATGTGGGTTGTTTTGGTCGGTGGGGGTTGGTGAGGTGTTTGGATTGAGGGTGGTTTGGGTCGGTGGAGCGCTGGGTTGTTTGGGTTGGGTGGTTTGGGTCGTTGTGGGTGGTGGGGTGTTCGGGTTGGGGTGGTTTGGATCGGTGGTGGTGGTGGGTTGTTTAGTTTAGCTGGTTTGGATCGGTGGGGGTGGTGGGGTGTTTGGGTTGGGTAGTTTGGGTCGGTGGGGGTTAGTGGGGTGTTTGGGTTGGGGGTGGTTTGCACCACTTGCAAAAACTGATTCATTCATGGTTTTTTGGTAATATACAGGTGTAGATCCAGAGTTCGGTGCGGTGGCTAGTCTCGGTGGTAGGGGTTCGGCATGGCTGATATGTGTTCAACATTTTAATTAGGATGTAATTTTAATTAGGATTTGGGTTCATGAATCTTGTTAGAATTTTGTTATAAATTGTAATATTAGATTTAAATTAGGATGTAATTATAGTATTAAATTCTAGTATTAGATTGTAATTATCTTTATTTTTAATTAAATCCTCATTTGATTAATTACTCGTGGGTCGTTCCTCAACCCTCACTCGTCGCTGTCGACTGTAGTCTGTAGATCTATTTTCGTATCTTCATTTAAAAAATTGCCATACAACAATATTCTAGTTATTGGAGTTGATTTAAAATTGCTGTAATTTAAAAAAAAAAATTTTTTTTTGTTTTTTTACCTGTACCTATTGCTGCGGTTTTTACCCAAAACAGCAGCAATAGGGTAACATATTGTTGCGGTTTTGGGTAGAAACCGCAGCAATATGTTACCCTATTGTTGCGGTCAAAAACAGCGGTCAAAAACCGGCAAAGAATAGGTAATTACCTATTGTCTTGCTCCCTTTATTGCTGCGCGGCCAAAACCGTCGCAATAGGCCATTTAATGACCGCAGCAATAAGCAATTATTCTACTAGTGTTGTATTGTATGGTGTTTGTTTATAGGGGTATGCATCGATTCAGGATCGGACCGGACCGGACTGGTTGGACCGGTGGACCGGAATCTGAAATTGGTTTGGAAACGGAAATTTTCTGGTCCTGTCCGGTTTTGGACCGATTGGACCGGGATTTGTATTTTTTTATTAAAAAAAAACTTTTTCTTGAGTTTAAATATATTTATAAATTCGATATATTAAAATATAATAATTCTAAAAGCATTAATCATAAAGGCAATAAATATGAGGTTTGAACTTTCTATGTTTTAAACCCTTAAACCTATTTTTACAAAAAAAAAAAAAATAAACAGGAATTACTGTCCACCGTTTCGGATCGGAAAATTTCGGGTACCGGACCGGGAACCCAGAATCCCAAGTTTTCATGGTCGGGTCCGGTCCGATTTCGGTCCAAAACTGCACACCCCTAGTGTTACAAAGTACTAGCGTTAACTTATATGCATGTAATGCTTGCGAATTGTCTTTGTATTTTGTTTAACTATTTTTCCTTTTTCTATTTTTTGGTGTCCACCATGTGTTAGTATAATAGATGTATTGACATGGGCATAGGTCGGGTTGGGCCTGTTTAGAGACCCCGCCCGCGAGCCAGGGCGTGGCGGGCCTAGCCTGGACCGAGCCCGTGAGCGCCGGGCCGGGACTAAATTTTATAGATTTTGTCCACGGCGAGGCTCGTGCCTCCTACGGGACTGGCTCGTGCTTTATGTTGTTTTTTTGAATTCTTAGCAGTTTTAGACTAAAAAATAAAGAGAAGGGGTGTTCGGTCCACGAGCCATATAGGCGGGCTAGTGCCGGATTGGGCCTGAAATAAAATTTCATGACCGTGGCAAGCCTACGGCCTACATAGCGAACAACGAGCCGGGCCCAGGCCTCAAACGAACTCGGGCCTGGCCAGGCTGTCCCGCGTGGCTGGCTCGGTCCATGCCCACCTCTATAAGAGATATAGCTATGGTCAAATTTAGCAATTAACACTTGGCACAAGGCAAGTGAGTGTGGTTAAATCTTCTAATCACATATTAACGTTTTGCTAATCGTGTCTTTTCGCTAATGACATTTATTAAAATATGTTTATAAAAAATAGATGATAGTTACCCATAAGTGTCAATTTTTGCCTATGAAATCATACTGTACCCTTCATTCTTTATACTTCTTTTCTTCCCTGCTAAAACTGTTCATAGGGAAATCTGATGGAAGTAGCTACCAATTTGACCACACAATTATGGAGATACTGGAGGTGTATTAGCCATTAACACTTCTAATAATCTTGACAGTGGGGCTAATGATACCTAAAGAATGGTAAATTAATCACGTACCTAATATCTCCAAAACCTGAAACCTGAAACTCTCTATACCAAAAATCTGAAAATTTCGAACCATAAAACACAGCTGAAAACCGAATAAGACTCGCTTTTTTCGAGTTCTTTGACAAACCGAACCAAGATCCTATTGTTGGCTTCGATTTTTTTTCAATCTTCATCATAGATTCCCCTCTTCGAACCTATTCTCGTGGATCTCGTAGAGTAATTATGACAGAAAATTCCTAAAATAATCCACCAAAATCGGACCCAGCCTATTTTCTAGGCTCTAATGACAATCCGGGCAACGTTATCACTCCGATTCAGTTGAAAGATGATAGCTTTGATGAATGGGCACGCGCGATTCACATCACTAGTAGAATAATTGTTTATTGCTGCGGTCATTAAGTGGCCTATTGCGGCGGTTTTCGCTGCGCAGCAATAAAGGGCGCAGCAATAGGTAATTAATATATTGTTGCGGTTTAAAACCGCAGCAATATTTGAACATATTGCTGCAGTTTTGGCTAGAAACCGCAGCAATAGGCGGTTATTTCCCAAAACCGCAGCAATAGGTCCTGGTACAGGTAAAAAAAAATTTTTTTTTTTTGGAATTTCGCAATTAGATTTGAAAGATTAAAACCATACAACTAACCCATCCACTATCCACCAAATTCGCAGACAAACTAAAGATTAAACAACATTAATTTCATTAATATATAAAGCTAAAAAAACTAATTACATAAATAATACAAAAGATCAAAAAGTAAAATGAAAAAGCAAAAATAACAAAACAACTATTACATAATTACAACAACTTAATGACTAATTACAAAAATTATAATAAAAACAAAAAATAAGAAACTGATCTAAAAAACAAAAAAAATAAAAAAAAATCCTAAAACAAAAAAAATCTAAAAACAGATCTAAAAAAAGAAAAAAATCAAAAAAAAAAAATCCTAAAAACAGATCTAAAAAACGAAAAAAAAAACCGAAAAAAATCACAAAAAAATCAAAAAACGATTCATCAGTTAGAAAAAAATCAATCTAAAGGAAAAAAAAAATTAAAAACAAATCTAAACAGTCGAAGAAGAACGACAAACGTCGGGCTTCGAACGGCCGAGCCCCGAGCGAACTCGGCGACGATGAACTCGGCGATGAGGGAAGACCGGCGACTTGAGAGGATGAGAGAAGACCGGCGATTTGAGAGGATGAGAGATGCGAGGACGACGGAGATTAAGGTGTGGTAATTGACGCGGAGGTAATTGGCCAGGCGACTTGAGAGGATGAGAGAAGACCGGCGTTTTTACGGATGTGGGAGATGGTTTTCGGGGGAGGATGAGTTCCAAAACCCGGCGATTTGAGAGGAGAGGAGAGAGGAGAGTTGAGAGGAGAGAGGAGAACGGCTGCATTAAAAAAAGGGAACAAGAACCCTAATAATAACGCACGCATGTCTTATATCAAAAAAAATGGGAATAGTCTTTGCGGTTTTTTGTAAAAACCGCAAGCAATATATTAAAATATTATTTTTTTAATATATTGCTGCGGTTTTTACAAAAAACCGCAGCAATATATCCGGTAAAAAAGTCAACTTTTTTCCAAAAAATTCCCGTTGAAACCATATTGCTGCGGTTTTTTGCCGAAACCGCAGCAATATCTTTATTCTATATTTTACCTTTTCTTTTTACGTGATATATTGCTGCGTATGGGTAAAACCGCAGCAATACCACCGCAGCAATAAGCAATTATTCTACTAGTGCATGTCTTTGAATGCAAAACGGAAATTTGGATTCTTGGATGGAACTATTCCTACTACGGCGGAAAAACTGGCAGATTGGAGCACGATACATTCGATGCTGTGTTCATGTCTATTGAACACGATCTCCTCGACGGTGCGTACGTCTGTATCGTTCTTTGAAAACGCTCATGATTTGTGGGCTCATATGAAGGAATGTTATTGTGTTTCAAACGACACAAGGATTTGTCAACTCAAATCTCAGATTAGTGATTGTAAGCAACAAAAGATTGAATCTTTAGGCGACTATTTTTGTCGATTGACTCGTCGTGGGAGAGCTTCCTAGTGGGGCGCAGATGCAGAGAGAGCGTAGAGAGGAGGATGTTGAGGTGTTGGGACGGGGGAAACGAACCAAAATCCCAAATAAAAGTTGCAAGATTTTGCGACTCACACTGTAGTGAAAAAGAAAAGTTCATCAACTTAGGCACCTGTTTCAACATCGTCCTCATGTACTCCCTATCCTATTACACATTATGTTAGTTGTGAAAAGTTTTCTGATAAACATCGCATATTTCTAGCAACTATCATCAGCAGGGCAACCTCCAAAGTCATTCAAAGAAGCTACGAAGCATGAAGGGTGGCGTGAAGCCATGGGAGCCGAGATAAAAGCTCGGAGGATCAAGGAATATGGGAATTGCAACCTCTTCCTCTAGGCAAGAAGGCCTTGGGGAGTAAGTGGGTGTATACTTGAAAAATATGATGAGCGGGGGCAAACGGCAACGGTTGAAGGCCGATTGGTTATATTTGGTCATCATCGGGTAGAAGGAGTTGATTATAATGAAACTTTTGATCCCGTAGCAATAATGACAACAGTTCGCACTTTCCTGGCTATTGCAGCGGTGAAAAAATGGGATATTCATCAGATGGATGTCCACAATGCATTTTTACATGGGGATTTGGAGGAAGAAGTGTATATGAAAATTCCTCCTGGTTTTCAGGAAGGAAATACTAATCTGGTGTGCAGGATGAAAAAATCATTGTATGATTTGAAGCAGGCACCTAGGTGTTGGTTTGCCAAATTGGCCACTGCTTTAAAGCCTATGGGTTTAAGCAGTCTTATTCTAACTATTCCTTGTTCACTTTGACCATGTTCTTATATGTGGATGATATGATTATTGCAGGGAATGCTCAGGAAGCTTTACTGAACTTCAAATCTTACATTGGCAAATGTTTTAAGATGAAGGATTTAGGTGCTTTGAAATATTTCCTAGGCCTTGAAGTTGCTAGGGGGCCGCAGGGAATTTTTACGAGTCAACGGAAGTATGTCTTGGATATTATTTCTGAGGCCGGTTTGCTCGGTGCCAAGCCAGTCGAGTTTCCTATGGAGCAGCACCATCAGCTTGCTTTGGCTGATGGTCCTTTGTTTGATGATCCAGAGAAGTATCGCAGATTGATGGGCAGGCTGGCATAATCCGTTCACATTTTGTCACAGTTTATGCAGGCTCCTAAAGTGGTTCATTGGGAGGTCGCTTTGAAAGTAGTTCGATATTTGAAGAAAAATCCAGAACAGGGTATATTATTTCGTTCTGATAGTGATCTCTACCTTGAAGGGTGGTGTGATTCTGATTGGGCTAGTTGTCCTATTACTCGGAGATCCCTGAGTGGGTGGTTTGTGTTGTTGAGATACTTTCCTGTTTCCTGGAAGACTAAGAAGCAGCCTACATTGTCTCGGTCGTCTGCAGAGGCAGAATATCATTCTATGGCTGTTATAGTATGTGAATTAAAATGGCTTAAGCAGCTACTTGGTGATCTTGGAGTTCAGCATCCGGCAGGGATAAGATTATATTGTGACAGTCAATCTGCGTTATATATTGCCAAGAATCCAGTGTTTCATAAGCGTACTAAACATATTGAGGCTGATTGCCATTTTGTTCTTGATGCGGTAACTGAAGGTCTTGTGAGTCCATCATATGTTCCTACTAAGTTTCAGTTAGCAGATATTTTTACAAAAGCACTTGGTAGGACTCAATTTGAATTTTTGTTGTCCAAGTTGGGCGTTTGTAATTTACACGCTCCAACTTGAGGGAGGGTGTTAGGACTCTATTTATGTTATTTATTAGGAATAGGTTTGTTATTCCTAATTAGTGATGAAGTAAACTTAGGATGTATTTTTTTTTTTTTTTTTTTTTTGACAAGAACTTAGGATGTATAAATATACTTGATGGATGAATGAGAAGGGTGATGGAAATTGAACTAAATTTAACAGTTTTTCTAACAGTGGGTAATGGGTATTGGGTGCTACGAGGTTGCTTTCTAATTTGCTTAAATGAGGTTGCCGATAATTATGGGGATAATGACAAGAATTTCGGTTGTAATGCGGTTGCTGTTGATTCATATATGGGGTTAAAGACAAACACAAATATTATTTTGTTTTCTTTGATTCAGATAAGGTACAAGACCAAAGGAAAAGTGAAGAAAAAAAAAACACAAAAAAAGATTCTTGATTTTATTTTGTTGTGACTAAGCACTACAACTTTTATCATATACTCGGGTGTACCATGAGCTATATTCAAAGCTATTTTCTTGCTCATTGTTCATTTGAAAAACTACAAATAATGAGCAACAATTGCAAAATGGTGAAAGCTCCAAATGAGCAAATGAACAATAAATAAGCCGAGTGTACTATGCATATGGTAAGCCCGGAGCAGACGAATCCAGACAATTTGCATAGGGAGGGGAATAATTAGTAATTTTTATACACCCATTGAAAAATAATATATTGTAATATATAATATAAATACCAACTTAAAAAAAGGGAGGTCGCCTTGGTAACTTCATAGCTTCGCCAATGCACCGAAAGTGTAGTGATGTAGACGAGATTCGATTCGATCCCACGTATTGTAGTACAACCTCTACAAAACTTTTACCAAATTAAGGCTAGATGACAAACACATAAAATTCTCTGTTATGCATAAACAGAGTTACTAACAATATCACATCATTATTGAAATTCGCGACGAGTCACACGAAAAAACTGCTGCATATTTTTTTCCTTAGATAATCATTCTTATCAAAGAAAAACCAAGATCAAGACAGTGAATACAAATCTGTCTCTATCTTGAGAGGATCATAATTTACCTAATATGAAAATTCTTTTCCATTTCAAGATTTTACTCAATCCCAAAATTGTGGAATCTAAGTGGCATTGCTTCTCTACCTACCTTTATATTCATTACTCTATCCTTAAGACCTAAGTTGCGTTGCTTCTCTGCCTTTCTAACATAAACTAGTTTATACTAGTATACTATTGGCACCTAAGTCGCGCTGCTTCTCTGCCCGTCCTATATCTATTACATCTATATATATACATAAGCTAGTGCACATCAAGTCATCAATGTGCTAAGTTAGATTCATTTTCCTGAAAACTTTACCTCTAATATTGCACAATAAGCTTAGCCAAAGATGACAAAAATAACGAAACTTCTAGCTTATATGTTCTTGTTCCTGTTCCTCATTTCGGGTAAGTTACCACTTTTTAATAGTGCCAACATAATAGTATAAACTTTAATGTTAAGTAAAAGTAGGATTGTGTTGTAATATTGCTTATGAGAATTTTGTATAACGCAGGAACAAGTTCAATACAATTGATATTCAAAAACAAATGCTCTTACACTTGTATGGCCGGGGGACCTTAACAAAGTACCGGCCCACAATTACCATCAACTGGCTTCACTTTGGAGCCTGGTGCTTCCTCCACTATTGCTGCCCTCCCTTCTTGGTCAGGTCGCATTTGGGCTCGAACACGTTGCTCCCTTGATGCCGCCACGCAAAAGTTCGTTTGTGGTACCGCGGATTGTGCATCGGGTAAGTGTGGGATCCGGCTAATACTATACCAACACTTGATTACGTGCTTTCGATTGCATATAATAATTTAAACTTTGGCTCTGCTTTAATGTCATGGAAAAGGGGAAAACTAAATTGGTAGTACAACTTAATTGAAGTCATTCGGTTTAATTGGAGAAGTTTTATCTACATGATACTCAAGACTTCAAATTTTCCGTTTACATCATTGTTCACCATAGTTTTCTATACAATTTCCTTTAAATTATAAGTAACGGAGAGTGTCATACTTCATCAGTCATTGATGAGATGGAAATTGCACATTAAAGAAGAAATATGTGCATGTATTTTGTTAGATCAAGCATATTCTATTTTCCAAATCACAAGTGATACAAGTTTTGAAGAATTTAATAAGTGGTCTTTTTGTTGTGTAAATTTAAAGAATTAATATTTTGCATGGTGAAATCGATTATACAATAATTTAAAGAATTAATATTTTGTTGTGGTCTTTTATGTACTTGATCCTAAAGTATATCATTGGTTCCACCTCGATCTCGCAGGTCAAATATCTTGCAATGGAGCTGGGGCAATCCCGCCCGCCACCCTAGTGGAATTCACCCTAAATGGGTATGACAATAGAGATTTCTACGATGTAAGTCTAGTTGACGGATACAATCTGCCGGTGTCGGTACTGCCCGTGAGTAGTCAAGGTTGTAACTCAACAGGGTGCCCTGCGGATGTGAACAAATCATGCCCACCGGAGTTGCAGGACAAAGATTCTCATGTAGGTGATGTTAAAGCATGTAAGAGTGCATGCTTGGCCTTCAATAAGCCGGAGTTTTGCTGCACTGGAGCATATAGTAGGCCACAAACATGCCCACCAACGAAATATTCCAAGTTTTTCAAGGGGCTTTGTCCTCAAGCTTATAGTTATGCTTATGATGATACCACTAGCACTTTCACATGTCCTAGTGGATCAACGGATTATATGATCACCTTTTGCCCTTAGTTGTATACTCGTATTCATGATAGATGTCATAAATCATTATAACGACTAGTAGTCGTCTTTATAGAAATACATTGAATTGTTGAATTTACAAACATAATTACAAAAAAATTATTTTGCACATTGGGTGTTTTTAAAGTTAGACCATGTTAAAGAAACTCGAACTTTACATGTTAGATGGTGGAAACAGGTGAATCGAGCTAAATGATCGGGATCAACACTAATAAGGAACAGGCAATATCATATCTTACATGTACTTAATATGCACAAAAAAATGTTAAGAGACTATTATGAGGCTATCAATGTGGTGCTATCCAATGTGTACTCTCGTAGAAGATTATAATGAATTTTTATCCTAACCAGGATTGAAAGAGGTATATCAGGAATTGGATTGCGAATCGTAGGATTTTCAAGTGTCATGCCATCTTTTGCTATATTGTCTACCTATCTTAAATAACATATTTCTTCCATTCCATTATTATTGTAACATCTCCCTTAGCACACTTTTTAAGAAAGCCATGTGAAAAGGAGGGAGATAAAGATCGATAAAAAACTAGGACCCATGTGATGGAAAAGAAATAAAGACAGATACGAAGTGGGACCCATATAATAGAAGATTATAGGTATAAGATATTACCAAATAAGAGAAAGGTTGCAATTAATACAAAACTGTCAATAAAAGGAACATCGTAATTAAAAAAGAACAGAGAAAGTATAAATTAGTAATAGTACAATAGTGACCCAAACAAATCATGTTTGATGAAGCGGCTAACTGAACCAAATTTCAGATCGCATATTGGAAGTGGTATAGAAACGAAGAAAATCAATTCTAGATTAGAATTAACACCATTTACAAAAAACCAAAGGTTTAGGATAGTATATTCAATAAAATCTACAAACATACAAAAAGTGAAGCATCACAAGGAAGCAGTTTTCTCAATTAATGTGACGGTTGCGCATTTCTGCCTGCTTCATGAAAACAGAGAACAACTCAAGAGAGCTTTGCCACAAATGGATCTAGCAAAGTCTGGCCATTAACTACCTTTGTTGTAGCAATCAATATATCATATCCCATCAGTTCCTGTGAGTGATAAATTGCAATTAGAGAGGGTTAACTAGGGAATTTAGACAAAATCAGAATGGCAGGGCTGCAGGGGTAAGAATCTACAGCTCCGTGGAAGCAGTTGATATTGAAAGCCGACCTACCACGGCCTTCTTCAACCGGGCACAAATACACAATATAAAGAAAAAAGTACGTGCACAAATGCATGCACACATAAATGGAAGCATAAAAATGTTGGATAGTAAAATCTTCAACAGTTAGGTCGCAATCTTATGATTGAAGCATAATGGGGATCATGGTCTTATAGAAGTTCATAGATTTTTGTCAAAGTTGGATGCAGATGTGACTAACAGCTTTCCACTCCACCTGTGCATTCAGTGGAGGCAGTACATGTACTGTAGTGGTAGGTAATATAGTTGACTGGAAAGGAAATTGAGATTATTCACCCCTATAGTGATAGTAGTTAACGTACATGAATTAAGGTGCGTATGCCTACTAAGTTAACTAAAGATTGACAGCTCATATTATGTCCATCAACAGTAATTAGATCATTTGAACAAACCTGAGAGCTGAGAAAGCGGAGCGCAGATATTTCGGCAAATGTCACCCCACCAATAAAGACAACCAGTACCAGTGACCGACTACCAGCAGTCGCTCTAATACATAGGAAACTGCACAAACCAGAGACATCAGTAAAGCATCAGTATAGGATAGTAGAATTCAAGAAACGGAAGAGATTGTACAAAAAAGATTCAGGAATATTTCTGATACTTATTTTCCAACACTTTATAGCATAGTATCTGAAAGGAATTATATCACAAAAATAGTTGCTTATATGTTTATCAAAGAACCATGGTGAAGATAAAATCAGCTCATTGTATTTCAAACGGACTCAATCCTGAGATCCACATGGTCATGAAGAGAATGAAAGATCATATTACTTAAAACAAAGAAAGTAAGAATAATATGACTTGTATATTCCCCTCGAAAAAAAAGGACTTGTATATTAAGATTTGTAGCTAGTAAAGAGCATATACTTGTCAGCATTAGCTGATCCTCCAGATAGTGACTCCAATGATGAACCACGTAATAGTGCCCCCCTAAAGCCAACATAAAACAATTAAGGATCAGTTAACCAAGTAAAAGAGGTTGGATTTGTATACACATTTGGGGATAAGAAATGCTCACTCTTTTAGTCTCAAAGTGTGGTCCAGGTAGTAGCTTTAAAATTTCTTCGATTGAACGCCTATGAAATCATTTGTAGAATCTGCACCACAATGCCCAAGAAAAAAAGATCTTTACAATCATAATCAGCAAAATTATAAATGTCACCCTCCCAAACAGATGCAAAACAGCATATGGAGAGACCAAAGAATTTGAATATACAAGAGGGGAAATGCTAAAAGCATACGATACGGAAAGCAGTTTTCCCAAGCCCCCAACATAGTAAGGTCCCCAAAGGTTCTTAGATAAACAGAATGCGAAAGACTTAGCATCTAAGTTAAAAAGCAGGGACCTAAGCCCACAAAAATAGAGATATGAGACGCATGGTTAAATCAGTCAGAAATTTTGAACTGCAATAATGACAGACAACTGTCACCTCAATAAATATTTGAGCAACGTCCACGAGCATACTTAACACAAGCCAAAAGGTAGATTACACAAAGATGTGGAGACCAAGGAGCACATAAATCATTGTTCCTGGTGACCTGGTCTCAGACAACCCAACTAGTGGGAATAAGCAAAACTAGGACGAAGAAATAAATGAACACAACATACACCACCAATGGAGTAGAGAGATACATAAAGACCTAAGGTGTTTGAACTGTAACTCAACAACTTGACTGGTATCTACACTCACACGGGTTCATATTTATAGACCAGGAGTGATGCACTATTTCAAGTGCCTATAAAGGTGGTAATCTTTTACTTTACAACAACTTATGACCTACAAAGCCATTCATGTAGTATTTTGGTACGGCCAATCTTTCTTTCCATGCTATTGCTCCAGCTCTGGTGTCCCTAAGTCATGCAGGGTTACTCAAACAATGAGTTTGTTGATTCGTTATATGCAACAGACACATAGGTATCACCTAATGAAGAATGATTCAAGCAAAAAAGAGTAGTAGCAATCAGTGAGTATCCAAGGATCCTAAAAACTTCATATAAAAAAACATTTGAGATGTATTGATGCCCAGAATAATGGAAGAAAAGTATGCAAAGTCAAACTAAACGGGACACACAAAATTTATAATAGAAACAAGTCTAAGTAACTTTGGCGGTCTATCAGAACTCAGAGCCAGTTTTCCTTACCATCCAGATCTGATGGCTTGCTGGATCAGACGTACACTAAGTGGTGCATATCCAGAGAAGACATAAGATATATCGTTGGGGCTGTCATAAACCATACGAAAGAGAACAGTCAGCATAGCAACAATAGAGGTGAAATATAGAGTACTAAAAAAAAATAGAAAGAAAGCAGTATTAGTAGCAAAGAAGCTGCACAAAGAGATACTAACATCCCCAGTCATACACAGCAATCTTATCACCAAGATCATGAATGAAAGCTACATTTAAGACTCTTCTAGCCCACAAAAGGTTCATGAAACCTAATTTATCATAATCCAAGAGGGTTACAGGAAACAATTAAACACACCAGACCGAAATGCACTATGCTATTAGAAGAATAAAGAGACTGACTTCCCTTAGCCTTCCCCTTACAAGCAACAACTTGATTAAAACAGTTAATGTTATATTGTTTTCTTTTCTGCCAGGAAGAATAACTTTACTAACAAATGAGAAAAAAAGAGATGAGATGAAGAGGAGCAAGAGTACTTCTAAACGAAATAAAAGGAAGGACGTCTACTGAAACTTTTCGTATTTGTCAAAGGAACTGAGAAGAATGACACTGTGACTTCGGGAAAATGGGTGCTCACCTATTGTTTGATCAGGAAAGCGGCAGATACCAGGGGTAGAAACTATTGATTTAAAACACTGGAGTTTGCTAAGTGGTAACATAACGTATAGAGTCTGACATCTGCCCCATGGTGGATGTATGGAAGGAATTGTGCACATAAGCTATGATATAAGGCCCCAATAAACTATATCAGTAACTCTGACAGTCGTAAGGCTGTGAAATTCCTTGTGCATAAGTAGCTTCCTGCATGCATGTACCTTTCTGTCTCTTACATGGAATCAGTAAAATTAAATTCTCTATGAGGGGGGTGATGGAGTAATCTCTAGTCTTATTCTTTCGAAGTTATGACCAAGCAATGGTTTACGAGGCCATGTATCCCTCTTAACAGAAAGCAACTCCTGGGAATTCAATCTCTCTCTCTCTCTCTCTTAAGCGTATCCTAATGTAAGGACACAAAAGGGCGAGGCCCTCTCCCATCATATAATTTTAAGGAGAGATCACTACTTAATAAGAAGGCCCCTTCATAATTTTAGTATGAAATTATATAACAATTTCCTACTTTTTGAGATGGTATAACTTGCTATTTTGGATATTCCTTAATCTTTACTTTAGGAAAGCACATGAGCAAAGTCAAAGCTTAGAAAAGGAAAGACCAATTTCTTTACGTAGGCGTGATTTTATTCGCCTACGCGGTGTGAGCGCGTATTTAACTACCTCATTGAAAGGTTTCATTAAAAAAACGTTTTGAAGTCGCCAACAAGTCTTTAAAAGAAGAGTCATAAACCTAATTGGATATTTGGGAAACTTAGGGACTTGTCCAATGTAGATTTCCCATCATGACTCCATAGTTGGCCATGGAACCAAATATTGAGTTCAGGGTGAGGGTACAAATAAGAGCAGCAATCAAATTCGCCCATTACTGGCCTCTACTTAATATGATTCATAGCAAATTTTATGCAATTAAAAAACCAAACAATATTATTCGGCACCCTAAAAAAGATTAGTCTAGGTTGGTTCATTAAACACATAAAGATTATTTTTTTAGAACCATGTTCTTAAGCAATCATATTATTGGGTTCTTAGCATGTCGTCGGAGGAGGATGCTCGTAGTGATGCCGAGGGAGGTAGGTGGTATTCGAGCGACTCAGCATAGACGGCTTTAGAAAGCCACTGGATGGACTCCGAATCAGCTGCATTGCTATCTGGAGAACCACATTTTCCATCGCCCGCTTACGAGTTGTGTGAGTTTTTGCACCGCGTCTTTTGTTTTTTGATAGGTTAGCCATTTAGGTGCCCGATTGATTTGAGTTGTATTTGCAGGTTGACGGCGAATTAATCCTAAATGGCTAACCTATCAAAAAACAAAGACGCGTTGCAAAATCTCACATATTCCGTAGCGGGAGATGAGAAATGTGGTTCTCCGACAAGCATGCAAACGATCCAGAGTCCACCCGGTGGCTTTCCCAAAGTCGTATATGCTTGGTCGCTCAAATACCGCCTACTTCCTCAAGCATCACCGTGAGCATCCTCGAACGATGACATGCTAGGAACCCTAGAATATGATTGTTTAATAATATGTCACTAAAAAAATAGTATTTTATGTGTTTAATGAACCAAGCTAGAATATTTTTAGGGTGCTAAAAATATTGTTTGTTTTTTAATATGCATAAGACTTGCTATGAATTGTATGAAGTAGAGGTCAGCAATGGGCGAATTTGATTCATGATCTTATTCGTATCCTCACCCCCGAACTCAATAGTTGGTTCAATGACCAACTATGGAGTCATGACGGAGAAATCTACATTGGAAAAGTCTCAAAGTTGTCCCTAAGTGGAATCAATATCAAGCCCACCCACCCATATTTCGACTAGAGCATCTTTAGAAAAATGAACTCGGAAACACCATATTCGATTGCTAAACGAGCAGATTTCAATAGTGTCTAGACATCCACTTTGTAAATACGGGACTCAGTGCAAGACTCCACTTAAGTTTGATCTTTGAACAGATTCTCTCAAAATTAGTACCGTAGAGGATATAAATAACACACAAGTTTTAACGTGGAAACCTTGGATAGGGAGAAAACCACGAACAATGCATTAGGATTTTTGAGTATGAAATGATGATATAAGAAGACAATTCAATCTCTCTAGACTCTCTAATCTCTCTTCAAAAGTCTCTCTAGAGGAATTTATCTCTATGTCTATGAAACCAAACTATTATATTTTGTAGGTGTATGCAGTTCTTCAGACATTAACCCATGCATTTAGTAGATTCATGCACCCCTTTGTTGTGCTCATAGTTTGCAGTTTCTCTTCATTTGAGATTCTCAAAAAATTACTGTGACCTATAACACTACTCAGCTCAATAAACTACATCGCTACTCCTCATTCCTCTAGACCTGTCACTAATCCCTACTTCAAGTCTTTCATTTGACCTGTATACCCAAGTCCTCATCTAATCAAAACTTCAAACAGACAATTCCAACCTAATGCGCCCTTTTGAGACACTCTAACTCCCAGATTTTTCTCTGGTCTATGAGACTTATACTTAGCTAATAGGATAGGACAAGTGTTTGACACGCACACATTTTCAAGTGTCAAGCTCAGCATTTTATGAAAATTTTGTACGTTTACAGCCCAAAATAGTGTGTAGGCGTGCAAGCTCATGTTGGGGTGTCAGAGTATCCAGCACAAGTACTCAATCTGAGTAAAGTTTCTCTACTACAAAGCAAACTAACAAAGCTTCCTAGGTAAGTTTATAGTTAAAAAGAACAAACGGTAAGCTATACAGGCACTCAGAAATCAGAATAAAACATACAAAGATAAAATAAAATTCAACCCTTTACAGCAGGATAAACAAGCTTATATCGAAATGAGTAACCTTAAGAAGTGCAGTCTGGACAATGAGTGAGATAGAGCCACTGAGCTTCGGATCGATAACAAGACATTTCTTTCCACGAATCTATAAGACATAAGAAAAGAACATAAGAGTAAACTTATGTCAAAAAGAGAGAGCTCCATTGAAATAATCAGCATGTAAAAATAGAAAAGAAAACTGTAATGTATGCCAACATAACTCACATTTTTCAGGATAGTTATCAGCTCTTTCTGTGATTGCTCTCTATTAACAAAGTTTGAAACAAAACAATGTCGAATTAAAAACACATCAACAACAACAAAGTCTTAGTCTCAACCAATATGATCTGGGGTCCGCTAACATGAATCTGTCATAAGAAATCGCTTTTGAACTAAAAACATATAATTGGCAAAAATCAAACTAATACTTGTATATGAATTGACAAAAAAGGGTACCTGAGAGCAGCTAGATTAATGGGAGCATTATCTAAATTAGGAATTTGAGCCATTAATATAAGAGTCTTCTTCCTCCTGTAAACCAAAAGTAAACAGAATAACTGATTTATGAAATGTATATAAAATCCCAATTACGGAGAACTTGTCGACTGATTTACCTGGGGTTCGTGGCGTCGCGCGATGGGGGATGGTGGCTGATCGTGGGCGCGCGATGAAAATTGAGTTAAGTGCATAAGAAGATGATGAAGAGAGTTGTAGGAGTTAAAGAGATTAAAGTTTCTTCATCATAAACTAACCCCTCATTCAACTGGCAAATGTCTAAAATTCGAAATAGAAAAAGAAAAAGTTCTCCGTTAGATATTAAGGGAGAAAGAGTTAGAGAAGTAGATGTAAATGCAACTTAATTGACTGCACATTTTGCTGATACAAGTACGGCGGTTTTTTTTTATTATTTTGAGTGGTAGGTGATAGGGCTGATAGCACAGTGGTGTTTATATTACCTCCGACCGATTCTACAAATCCGGGATCGAGTCACCCCTGGAAGGCAGTAACCCCAAATTCCGCTCCTCTGCAAGAGACTTCATCTTACCTAAAAAAAGTACGTGGTAGAAGAATTTCCTCCGGATCGTCCTCCCACCAAGATTTAACCTTGGTTTTTCAAAGTGGGAGATTAAAACCATACTATTGGATCCAAGAGTCATTGGTATACAAGTAGGGCGATTTATACACCAAGGGTGCCTACAAAGTTACAGCTATCACTAGTGGAAAAACAAGGAAGGCAGTCAAAACGGCCTCTGGGTGCAGGTTTTTGGCAAGCAACCTCTTCCATAGCAGCCCTTCAATAGATAAGAAGGGCTGCGGTTTTTAGCCGCAACCCTCACAACGAAGGGGCGGTTTAAGCCAAAAACGCAGCCCTTATAAGGTTGAAGAGCGTTTTACGGCTAAACCGCCCTCTCTTGGGAAGGGTCGCGTTAAGCCTAAACCGCACCCTATTTAAGTGAAGGGTTGCGGTTTAGGCTTAAAACCTGAGCCTTCACATTCAAATTTTTAAAAAAAAAAATAAATTGCACCCACCACCCCCCACCTGCCCTCCCACCCCCCCCTCGCCCACCCACTCCCGCCCCCACCCCGCCCCCCAACACCCAGCTACCCCACCCGCCCACCCCCGCCCCCCTCACCCCCACCCCCCGCCCACCCCCCACTCCACCCCACACCCCAGCCCCCCTCTGACCCCACACCCGCCCCCTGCACTCCCCGCCCGCCCCACGCCACACTGACCCACCCCACAACTCCCCGCACCCCCCACCCAGAGCCCTCGCCACCTCCTCCACCCATTGCTGCCAGCCACCCCAAAGCACCCAACCAGCCCCATAGCCTGACCAACGACCCACCATGGCAACCCTTCACACCCACCCCCACCCAAACCTCCGCCCGACACAAAAAAAAATCCGATCAAATTGCAATAATAATATATGACAAGTTTTTGAACGTAATATAATAATTAACTTTAAATATGTATATATTTAATAATGTGAAAAATGTACATAGAATTAATACAAACTAGTAGATGTATCATAAGCAATCATCGCAAATGTGGGACGCCAACTTATCTCGAACTTCATGTAATTCGTCTGTGGTGAAGGCCCTCAAACGTGGTGTGTTATTCATATAAACCTTGCAAAACAACCAAGGAATAAACACATAATATAAGAATTCAATCATTTACGTACCGTAGTTAGTAGTTCTAAAAATGACATATACCTTCCCGAAATTCAATCAAAAACAAATGCAAGCCTAAAACTCTACACACTAGTTATATTATACCTTATATTATCATATTGAAAAAGAAAATGGAGTTAAATGAAGCGATAAGTACGAATTAGACGAAAAAGGCAAAAATAGGCCTAAAATGCCCTTTTCGTTCCCAAAATTCAACCTACAACAATTGCAACCTAAAAATCTACACAATAGTTACATTATGCCTCATATTATCATGTTAAAAATGAATTTGGGGTTAAATGACTCGATAAATACGATTTGGAAGCGTAAAAAGGCAAAAATAGGCCTAGAAATGACATTTTCGTTCCCAAATATATGCATGTGCTACTTTGATTTCTAAACCAATTAATACCTATTACCAATCGATCTAATCTAAACTAACATATACTAATAAGTTACATACCTTTTTGAAGATCATCGGCGTTAGTGCCTTTGGTTGACGATATCGAACATGTACCTCAGCACGTAATAGCCACATGCAAGTCCATCTTCATGTAGCGGACACTAAATGTTCACCAAAGGATGCATCCAATGACATTCATGTTAATTAGATGTGTAGTATGTGGCTAAAAGTGTTTCTATATAAGGACAAATAAATTAGTCATGTTACCTCGATTGATATCCAAACAGGAGCTTTTGGTGCTCGAAGTCTGTTGCACTAATATGCTTCATCACACTACATCAACAACATTATTATAAGATTAGATGTACTAATTGTTTATATATTTAAAGATGATGAATAGTGTGTAATATTAATAAGTGCGTATATATATTGAGTTTCGATTAGGCTACCTATATAACAATGATTTAATTAGTAAGGTCCAGGGTGGTGGTTGTCGCGCAAAGAATCAAAGTGGTAGACTTCGTTACGTGACAAACATATCGCAAGCAGTGTCCAATGAGCCCTACAACAAGAAAATATAGTTATTATTAATCTTAGAACAATTAATAGGTCAATTTAAGTATCGAATAATAAAAGTAAAGCGAGTTTAACAAGCATACTTTTCAATATAAGGAACAAGAATGATACGATAATATCCAAAACGAGATGATGCTTTGAAACTCATGTCGAGATACTCTTTCACTTCGGCTTGGTTTTGTAAGCAATTGTCATCTCGTATTATGTTTGGACATAACCAACCAAACATTGCACTAGATGTTACAAGCAATTCATTGTATAATAACTCGAGAAATTATATTGATTATATTAAAAGTAAACCAACAATTACTTATTATGGATTTGAAAACTACTTAAGGAATATATATGTATATGTATATTTAATTTATATACTTATGTATTACCTCATGAATGTTTGTATCATGGAAACATTCAACTCTACCCCCACATAAGAATTCTTTAATATCAACCTTTGAAATGAATGTCGATGAGTCCTCAAGGTAGTGGAATTGTTGCTCCCCCAAAAGCAACCTCAATTGCGCTTTCATCGGGTAAATCGCTAGCGCACTCATGTAACAAAAGCATGGCGTAGTAAGGCTCCGCACCACCTGCGGATCGATAATAAGGTGGATTTTTTTGTCTTAGAAACATTTCCCGTCACCACATTTCGTTTCACCTTCATCACGTAAACTTGCTTTCTTATAAGGTGAACATGCCTTCTTTCCCTTCCGGCATGTGAGTCGGCCTTCCCCCAAACCTAGTATTAAGTTAAAAGTAAAGATATTACTTGATTATCACAGAACTATAAAAGAAAACACGCATATATATATATATATATATATATATATATATATATATATATATATATATATATATATATATATATGAATGTTAATCATTGTACCTCATCTCGAAAACAGCACTAATGCACGCGGCCACGAGAACATAGCGCTAAGGGGCATCATTTAACAGTAGCGTAGAACTTAAGCCCCGGCCGGAAGAGGTAATTCTTGAGCACGACACAATTTCATTGAGGGTGACCACATAGTGATTATGACCCACTACGCTTGGTTATGCAATCGTACTCGGTCACTAGGGGGGTTGTGCATGGCCATGAGCTACGAGGGATGAAACTATCATAACCATCTCCTCGAGCT
This sequence comes from Beta lomatogona, assembly GCA_947646795.1. NCBI lineage: Eukaryota > Viridiplantae > Streptophyta > Magnoliopsida > Caryophyllales > Amaranthaceae > Beta > Beta lomatogona. The sequence continues at coordinate 3,589 of CANSNZ010001250.1, read as the reverse complement.
AATAGTTCACATGGTGTCTCTTCTGTAAAAAAAAAACTCTATTTATAGTTAGTCTATGAAACAACATATATATAGTAAGAATTTCATGCATTTAAGAACGTAACAATAGTTGTTTAGCAAGCAAAAGGGATTAGTGATTACCTTGACTCGGGTCCCTACTGGTGGATGCGGGGCTAGGTGTAGTATCACTACCCTTCTTGAATGCGGCAAAGTCGGTAAAACCCATTTTGCTCCAAAATGGCGTTGAAGTTATGGGTCATCTCCCTCCCAGCTCACCAGATTGCGGCTTTCATAGCCTCCACATCTTTTGTGTCTGCAATTCACACCACTTACACTTGATTTTGTCGTGTAGTGTATTGATCACCATATACCTTTCTCAGGCGAGGCGGAAACCTCCCTACACCATCTCCCGCGTCCACTATGGTCCGGTCCTAAAGTTTCGTGCAATGCATCAATGTGTCCTTTAGGAGTGAACTCACGATTGCCTCTTTTTCCTTGAAGCCAATCTACATAAGTATAAGAGAATGCTTGTGAGCGCAAAAGTTATATTATATATACCTTATATAACCATATAATACACATGCCACAATGGCGTTGCTAACATTTGTGTTCGGAAATTGACAGACTCTTTTTCCCTTTGCATCAACCCCATGCATCGAACCACCACCAATCGAGGACTCTGTCTGGTTGCCGAGGCGTACATGCTGTCGTCATTGAGCCAACTCCCCGTTGCCGTTATCGACCCTATTGTGGGGTAATGGGTGAACATCCGACTTCTCAATCGCCTCATTGTACGAATGAGCAACCAAATGATAATACTTCCTAGCTTTTGCACTCGAGCTACTTTTTCTCACGACTTGCCTAAAACACACAATTATAAACAAAGGTTAGCTACGTACGGTGCTATACAATAATATCTTTGGATCTAAGTTTATTGAATCTTAATAAAATATTCTTCTGATAGCTTGTGGGGGTTGTTTTCTTGGCAACAAATGCTTCCCACTCTTGAGTTTGATAGTTTTCCATATTTGAAATGGTAATTTGGATGGTGCGAGATGATGTTTCCAGGTGAAGCCTCGGGGGATCGCTTGTGTTTCTACGCAAGTAGATGTTCTTCTTCTTTGTACCTACTACTTTCTCCGCTAGTGATCACACCCAGACACTAACTTGGCCTTGAAATCTCGAATCTGACAGGCAACAGCGGATAGAAATACATTCTTCTTGGCTTCATCATCTTCGATATTGAATTGATTCTACAAAAACGATTCACAAATTGGTTTTTTTGCAAATGTTGTAATTTATATGCTATAAGTAATATTACACATATATTTCCCTAAATAATTAAAAACTAACGTTGTTGTGCCTGAAACTTACCATGGTATCTTCCCATAGACACGCTTCAATCCCTCGGGCACCTCTTTCCATGAGTGCAAAATGGAGAGTTTATGCATGCAAATGCCAACTTGCGTACCATACTTTTGGCAGCCCTTTCCACGGGTTGCCTCGTATTATCGTACTCCCGAGTCATATTTGTGTGTTTTCCTAGTGACTTTGTAGGTCCTTCCTTTTCTCTTTTCGTCGTAATACGATGACTTCCTAGGCATTTGTGCATTTATCTCTTCAAGGCGAAATCGAGACCAATTTACCCCGTTCCTTTCTCGCATGAAAGGCTAGTCCTCGGTAGTGTGTTCGGCACCACTTGTGGTGTTATCAGTATGCACATCAGCCATCTCCACGAAATTGTACAAATAATGCATTAATATAACAAAAATTAAAATTAACATTGCCACTAAGGGGTGGGTGTGGGGGAGGGGTTACGTGTCTGAAGCGAGCGGTGCGGGGAGGAGAGGGGGCGACGGTGTAGGGGAGGCGTGCGGGGAAGGGGGGGGAGGGAGCTGTGCGGTGGGGAGGGAGCGGCGGGGGGAGGAGGGGGATGTGCGGTGGGGGGGAGGGGGGGTTGTGCGGTGGGGGGAGGGGTGTGAAGGGGGGAGGGGGGATGTGCGGTGGGGGGAGGAGGGGGTTGTGCCGGTGGGGAGGGGGCGTGAAGGGGAGGGGAGGGGCTGTGCGGGGGAGGGGCGTGGGGGGGAGGGGGAGGGGCGGGGGGAGGGGAGGTTGTGCACGGTGGGGAGGAAGCGACGGGGGGAGGAGAGGGGGGGGGTGTGAGTGGGGAGGGGAGGGGGTGTGCGGTGGGGGGGGAGGGGCATGCATTGTGGGGGGAGGGGGCGGGGGGGAGGGGAGGGGAGGGGCGTGCGGTGGGAGGAGGGGAGGGTTGTGCGATGGGGGGGGCATGCGGGGGAGGCGGAGGCGGCGGGGGAGGAGGGAGTTTGTGCGGTAGGGGGAGGGGCTGTGTAGGGAGGGGAAGGCGTGGAGGGGACGGAGGAGGGAGTGTGTGATGGGGGGGAGGAGGGGAGGGAGGGAGGCTGTGCCGAGTGGGGAGGGAGGGAGGGGGTGTGCGGAGTGGGGGAGGCAAATGCGAGTGGGGGAGGAGGATTTGGAGCGAAAAGGCTAAAATAGGCCTAAAATACCCTTTTCGTTCACAAAGACTAACCTAAACAATTACCAAACCTAAAAATCTACACAATAGTTACATTATCCTGCTCATATAATCGTATTCAAAAAAAAGAATTTGGGGTTAAATGGCTGGTAAGTACGATTCGGGGCGAAAAGGCTAAAATTGACTAAATGCCACTTTAGGTCCCAAAATTCAACCTCTGACAATTGCAAACCTAAAAATCTACAATAGTTACATTATACCTCATATAATCATGTTAAAGAAAAATTTGGGGTTAAATGAATTGAGTAAATCACGATTCGGAAGCGAAAGGCCAAATAGGCCTAAAATGCCCTTTCGTTTAAAATTCAACCTACAACAATTTAGAACCTAAAAATATACCTGATAGTTTACATTTATACCTCGCTATAATCATGTTCCAAAAAATAATTTGGGGTTAAATGACTCGATAAGTGCAATTGGACGCGAAAGGCAAAATTTGGCCTAAAATGACCTTTTACGTTCCCGAAATACAACCAAGAACAAATGCAAGCCTAAAAATCTGCCTGATAGTTATTTATACCTCATATAATCATGTTCAAAAGAATTTGAGGTTAGAAATGACTCGATAAGGAAGTACGATTTAGACGAAAAGGAATTTAAAATAGGCCTAAAATTGCACTTTTCGTTCCCAAAAGTCCAACCCTACGACAATTGCAAACTAAAAATCTACACAATAGTTACATTATACCTCATATAATCATGTCATTAAAAGAATTTGGGGTTAAATGACTCGATAAGTACAAATTGGACGAAAAGGCCAAAAATTTGCATTTCAAATGACCTTTTCATTCTAGAAATGCAACCAAGAACAAATGCAAGCCCAAAAATCTAGACAATAGTTACATTTATATCTCCATATAATCATGTTCACAAAAATTTGAGGCCAAGCGGGAAACGACAAGGAAATACGATTGGAAGACGTTTAAAATTGGCACTAAATGCCACTTTTCATTCCAAAGTCAGCCCTACCTTGGTTCCAAACCTAAAAATCTACACAATAGTTACGACATACTTCCTTATAATGTGTTCCAAAAG